>JACJUM010000875.1:7459160-7548596 GCA_020976665.1 Heortia vitessoides
CTGTTTTCCAACTGTTTTCCAACTGTTTTCCAACTGTTTTCCAACTGGTTTATTTATTAATATTTATTAATGTGTAAAAGTGGAAATATCAAAAGATATGATTGTACAAAGTCCAGCCAGACAGCCAGTGTTAAAAGCACGCAATGACGCCGCCCATTGAGATCATCAGTAAGTAAACGCGATGAAATGTTTGAGGATTTCCTGTTTGCATGTTTTCTATTGAGCAAACATTACCAACACGCGAGCGAGCCTCTTGCAAACCTCATTGCGATGGATGACTACGGCGATAAGAACCTTCTTGACCATTTTTTTTACTTTATTAGAAGTGCCCGCGGTTTCACCCTTGTTAATTTGATGAATGAATTTATTATCCTTTGTGCTCTGCTCTTATGGGTCCTATCTAGATATTATTAAGCCTTCCTCAATTAGTAAGCTATTTAACGCTAAAATATTTTTTCAAATAGGGTCAGTAGTTGGCATACTGCCTTTTTGGACTCTTTGTTATAGGTAACCGAAACCTTCCCCTAGACATTTTAAAACAAAAACTTTTTGTTTTCCTTAGGAGGAATATTGAATATATATATTTTTAATCTTCATTTGTTTTTAAAATTTACCTACGCTACCTTAGAATATAAAGAGAAATAACATTTAGAGGAATAATCGTAATACCGTTTAAAATTATTTTTATAAATAGGATTTAAATAAATCAGTCTGCTTGAATGACATGGCGGTTTCGATTTATTTATTTTTCTTTGTTAAACGTTACCTTAACATAATTTACTTATTTACCACTAAAAGCATGCAATGTTATATATATATATATATATATATATATATAGTAAAATATTTACATATTATATATATATATATATATGTAAATATTTTACTATCCTTTATCGACCTTATGTTCAATGTGCACTAAAATTACGAGTTATTAATTCGGTTAGGGCATGGACGAACAAAGATGTTGATGGGTTTGGGAATAATAGAGATCAGCGAACAACCCTAACAACACTGTGATGTTAAGGTGGCAGCATATAGAATATTCAAATGTTGACTGGTGTTCATAACTTCTTGGAAATCTTGCCTCTTCTTTCTTCTACCATTTCTTTTTCGATTCTATCTTTATTGTTTGAATAGGAAGCATTAAAATATTAGAAAAGTATCCCGTATAATCTTGCATTTTGTAACATTTCTATACGTGGATGTGAGTACTTTCATATGGTAGTAAATATTAAGTGGGTAATTTATTTTCAAAAATATATATTGTCTTTATAAACTAAAACGCATGTTACGAATTTAATAAATATTCACCTTAAACGATTTTATTTAGAAATCGATTATAGCAATTCTAATTTGGTTTGGTTATTTTTTCCATTGGCCTAATGCTGATCTGAATTTGGGTCTTGGTTGGGCTGGTGATGGCCGAGAGATAGGAATTTTATTGAACCTATTTACATGTGGCCCGTCTGACTTAGCCACTTAACCTATCGTTATATTTAAGGAAATGGAACTTTTCGGCTACTTGTATCGATTGATAAATAAACATTCAGATATAATTAAAATAATACATAGAATACAGCAAAAAAGAAGAAAATTAAATAGGTACAGCATTATGATTATTCTGGTAAAGGAATGTCTTTAATTGATACTTACATTATAAGTCATTTATTGTGTTTCAATAATTTTCAGTACTGGCTGTGTTATGGCCGCTTATGGAACGTTGCACGGTGGTGGCGAAGCGGTCTCTGCAGTACCTAGTGCCTTTCGGGACGGCTTCATGGATGTGGGGGACGGTGTTCATCGACCGAGGCGCGAAGTCTGCACGAGACGCACTCAATAAGCAAGCAGAAGTTATCAAGGAACATAAGGTAAAAACGTACAGTAAAAATTTTAAAAGGACATAAAATTTTGCCATACATGACATTTCGAATCGGTATAATCAATGAAAAACAATTCGGACTGGTACATCTGTATTAAACTACACAGAGCGCATTCTGCCAATGATTTTAATTGTGAATTGAATGAGGTTCTATTACAAAAGTTAACTTAGCTTGATATAGTTTGCTTGATTTTCCGGGTAACATTCTTATCTTTTTCATTCATAAGAATCTTCATCTAACTATAACAAACTCAACATAGAAAGAATTAGAGAATTCAGTCCATCCGTTTGTTTTGAGCCCTAGCCAAGGAAAATGGAGAATATTTCTTTTTTATTTGATTAAAATTGCATTCGTCACTACGTCTTACTGGACCATATTATCAGCGAATACCGTTAAATTTTTGAAGAGTAATAAAATCACTTCCAGTAGTAAAATTTAAAGGTTACTTTTGACGGGCCCTATGGCACCGATGGCTATCTTGTTCCCCAAAGGTTCGATCCTCACGCAGGTCAAACATTTATATAATGAATATTTGAGTATATATAAGTTATATATACAAGTGTTTTAAACGACTTATTTCGGAGTCAATTTATGAGATGTTAGGTGAATTTATTAGACATTATTTTAAAAATGTGTTATTCCAGTGGAAACATCGTTGTGAAAAAAGTAAATAATATTTTGCAGTTACATGTGAGTATATTCGTAATACAGTGGACCGCCGCTAATCTGACCCTGTCTAATCCGACGCCCCCTGTAATCCGACATGGTCTACAAGCATGATTTGTACTTCAGAGTACATATATGTACATATGTATATATAATATGTATAAAGAATCTTATCATTGGATCTGTAATTTGTCGGATTACAAGGTACTCTTTTGTTAAAAATTCCGGACTATAGGGGGTCTTAGGCAGTACTCTATAATCCGAAGAATTCGATAGTTCGACACTGCCCTGCAAAATGTTTGTCGGACTACCGGGGGTCCACTGTATTGGATACACCACATATGTGGTAGGTTCAATGCATATACCTATCAAATGTCAACAACAATGGGCTCCATTGTTCGCACAAATATCAAGAAGTAGTAATTGAAATGTAAATACCTATACAATTTTAAAAGTTTATTTATATTATGCAAAAGGCCAATCAGGTCAAATGAGTCATTTTTATAATAAAAAAAATTAGTTAGCGAGTCACCAAGTTCACACTAGGTGTCTAATTGGGCTAAGTATAGATTTTAATATGACTAGCTGTTGCTAGTGTGAATCGGTTTGATAAAAGGTATTAAGTACTTGCTTGATTTTATTGTTAACACGATAGAGTAGCCATAAATGGTGATTTGCTGAAAGATGTGAGATTTTATGAAAACCTTCCCTTGACCAAATATCATCAGGCTACCGCAGTGAATCATGTTCGTCGATTGTGATAGTAATGCCGATGCTACGAGCTAATTATGACATGTTTTTACAGCCAAACAACAGTTCATGTGTCCTTGTTTATATGACAATAATTTGTTCGACTTTATATCGATATTTCTACTACATGGACTTTAAAAAAATAGTGAAACTCTATAGAAAGTGTAGTAATTTATTTTTTTTGTCATTTGTCATTTTATTATTTCATTGTCTAAGAGTCCCCGCAAACTACAGACTTTCTATCGGCCGATAGTTTGGTCGGGTTGGGCTGTTAGCGCGCACACTACGCCAACTAAACAGTTGGGTTGGCGGTGAGTGCGCAAACTAGGCAACAGGCGGGCGACAATATTCATTTTTGAAGCTCGTTTGACGTTCACATCTGCATATTCTTTTAAGTTTTTTTTATAAAGCGCGGGTCTTTTTTCGACTTCTTCAATTAAATCTACGATTGACGTTTCTACAACCAACGATTGAGTAGAATTGGACATTGCCATAATGGAAAAAATGCACGACCTTCCGGCTCCAAATAAAGAAAAAAATGCACGACCTTCCGGCTCCAAATAATGAAAATAATGCACGACCTTCCGACTCCAAAACACGTTGAGAAATGAACCATCGGCCGACTAAACAATCGGTCGGTGTGCGCGCTTGCTAGGTGCTCCATACTGATCTAGCAGTCGGTCGATAGTTTGCCGATAGTTCAGTTTGAACGCAGTTGAGTAGCCCATCAAACTTATTTATCGGCCGATGTTAAATCGTTGTAGTGTGCGGACTTGCATACATCTTCATACTTATTATAAGCCCGACCAAACTATCGGCCGATAGAAAGTCTGTAGTTTGCGGGGACTCTTACGCAGCGTCTTTATTGTCTTAGCAATTCTAAATTATTTGGATAACGGAACACTCGATAAAGTCCTTTTATAAATTGGAACTCCACATGAAATGATTGTAAAGTTAATGAAAAATATTACTAGTTTAAGAACATGAATCTTTTACAGTTATATGATGATTTTATTTCAAATCTACGATAATTGCATAATTAAAATAATAGTTAAGATGGTTCGGACATGTAGAAATGATGGATAAATGTAGAATGACCGCACAAACATATAGAGCTGAAGTGAATGGAAGAGTTGGTATAGGGCGAACTAGGCGAACATACCAATCAGGTAGAAGTATTAAAGTAGGGCCAGGTCATAAGTACCAAGATTGAATGAGCGCGAATGAAAGGACTAATGCTAGTAATAGGAAGCGAGAGATGTATGCTAAGTTCGTAGCCAATCCATCATCTGCTATCTGCTTACCCTGATGAGACACAGGGGTGATATATATTCTTATGTATATATCTATGTAAATAATATTTAGAAATGCATCAAAAATTTTATTAAAAGCATGACTTGGGTTCTGCCGTACTGACTGTATAAAAAAGCTAGTCAAAAGGTGCAAATTGGTATTGCCTTGGTGATTAAAGTGATCTCTATTGAGTTAGAGTATCCAAGCTAATCAAATAGTCAAGTCAGACTATTCAGTTGTCCTAATGTGAAAAAGGTCACGCCTCCATTTTTGAACGCGTTTTGTTTTCCATATATTTCAGCAAGAGAGTAACATTAGTTGCCTGCCATTTAACCTTCACGGACGTGCCAATGTCGCGAGAAACAGCAATCAATTGAATCAGTACAGTTGCGATTACAAATATTCATTACAAACAAACTTATAATTAATTCGTATGCTAGTCGAGTGTGTATCTTATGCTAAAATAGTACCTACACAATAAGAATATATAATATTATTAAAAGTGTAGATATATATATATATTTAGATATGTTATTCTATCACATTTAAAACATCCCAGCATTTTTTCGCTGAACAGTATATTTGTAAGTATAATTTATTTGAATATACCTATGCATTAAATACGACTAATTTAACACTCTTTCTATATTATTCTGCGATTTCTACTTTTAAGTCATAAATTTATTAGCGGCCGACGCCGATAAAGGTTCCTATTTATTTCTATTAGGTTCTTTTTTTGGTGACATGCGTGAAGAACTCGCTGTACCTGTAGTTAGGGTAAGTTCTGCCTGGTGCCAGCAGACTTTATTACAGTAGGTTTTATAGTAAACTCTATTTAAGTAGTATAATTACGTTCTGAGACATTTCTATTGGTGTTAATAAATTGTCAAGGTTACAAAAGGGTAAAGACCTTTCACCCGTAACTAAGAACGATATCTAAGTTATATGTACCTAATTGAGTAGATAATATTTTCTAACATTTACGCGATCACTACCTTTTCTCTACTATTTAAGTGCTTTTTTTATGTTATTGACATCCAATTATTTGATTTACTTCTTTATTTGTACAAGTAAATCTCGCGACAAGCTTTTATATCATAAAAATTGATTAAAATGTGAAATAACGTGGTAAGTGAACAGTAAGTAATTTTTTCTTTTCTGTACTAAACATTTAAATAAAAGATAGTTTTAAAAAATGCTTTTTCTTATAATTTATTCTTACTTTGAAGTTATGGCTGGACGTGTCTCAATCTTTTCATCATACAGAGTTTCAGCTCAATCGGTGAAGATATTTGCTTCTAAATTGAGTTTTAAGCTTTAGATATATATATTGGATTTAGAGTGACATTACATTTTTCGAGTTATTCCAAGCAAACTCTTACATTTGATACCCATATTGTAAGAGTGCATTAAAAATAATTGGTCCGCCATCTTGGGAATGTCGGCGTGTTTGATTTAGAATGACGTCACACAATTAACCATGCATTGTCATCCAAATTAAACGTGTATACCAACAAAATTTCAGCTTAATCGGTTAAAGTTAACTGCTTCAAAATTGAGTTGCAGTATTTCATATAAGTATAAAATGGGTGTGATGTCTTTTTTTCATTTTAGGGCATATTGTAGGGATTAACGATAACGGCTGTAACTTTACAATTTGCTATTTATTTACTGCGGTAAATATTTTGTACAGATGTCTAGTTCTGCGAAAAAGGGTTTTTTATCGCCAGATAGGAACTGGATCATTATTATCCCCACGAATAAGGTAACTATTAATAGTTTCCTTATTCGTCCTATATAGGTAATCGTATACCTATATAGAAATAACCGCAGCTAAGTAACGACTCATACAAAATAAGTATATAATATTGCTATATAATGACATCAATCTGTTAAGTATATTTATTATTCACGGATTTGCATTTGATGACATAATCAGCTCATTCTATTCAAACACAATGTAGTGTTTATTAATTAACTTCTAACTGACTCTGTCAAGGCAAAGGTCAGTTGGTACCGTAGTGAGAAAATTATAATTTCATGGAATTTGTGGGCAATAGTAATGTTGCAACCTGTTGATGTATTTTATCTTATAGATAACATGTTTTTAACCATCTGTAGTTTGCGGATTATAATGGGCTTCCTGTAAAATTTTATGAATATTTTTAACTAGATACTTACCAGAGCTTGTACTATTAAAAAGCGTAAATATAGTTTTTGCGGTATGCAGTGTACAACAAACTACGCCATCTAGTGACATTCTCCTTCATCATGACTTTTTCAAATATTTTCAAGAATCATGGTTATATTTCAGTCGATATAAGTAGATAGATATAAAGCGTTGATGAATTGTACACTTAAACTTTCACAATGCAATGAGTCATTTTGTGACAATAGTGTAAAGAATAGTGTGGTAGTTTTAGAGTTTATTGCTTTCGGAGAGATAAGGTTTGATCAAGTCGCGATAGGTAACCATATTTTATAATATGAAGCTGTTCACCTAAAATTGGGCATGTATAAAAAAAATTATGTTATTTAAGCTATATTTTGTATAATATTTGTTGACGTTTATTATTATTCATATTTCAACAAACTAATTTTAATACTACTCTAAACTAATTGTAGGTACCTACTGAATTATTTTTTAACCTCTGGCTTTTATATCTTACGCACAATCATTTGAAACGTCCTACGGATAAGGATCCTTTAAAGTTACAGAATTGACTAATGATGAATAAATTACTGAAATACGTTCTTACTTATTATAAATAATAAAAATAAAGGGCCTCTTGTTTTGGTTATATTTTTTTTACGTACAAGGTGGAAAAATTACCTCGATATGTTATGAATTAGTTGTTATAAATATATACTTTTTTATTCTTTTAATAAAAAAATGGTGTCGTCATTTTGTTTGTCTTAGTGAAAAAGTGACTGGTTGACATAATGCCGTTAGGCTTATTTTTTGGTACAATTTTCGCAAAAAATAAATGCATTTTAGCTCTATGCGTGCACTAATTTCATTATTAAATATACTTTGAGTGATGTAAAATCCATAGGTGATATGTGTTCACCTACTACGTAAAGTGCGTATTGCGCAATAATATCAAACGATAACTAAACATTGCCGTAGGTGTAATTTCAAATTTATACGATGATGTTTGTTTCTTTAATGTATTGTAGCCGTAATACAGATGCGTCATAAATGTCCAATTTCCTTGAATAAAACGATCATTGTTTGTCCTAAGTACATTCTGCATTAGTCAGTACTTTGGTAATTTTTTTAGAATAAAGACACCTTTTCCTGTAAATACGTATCTATAATAAGTTCTTAACTGTAATATTAGGATATATAACACATTAATAATTATGTTACACAATATTACTATACAATATGACTACATTTAACGACTTTCTAACGCATTATATGTACTTTCTGCATTTATGTTCGACACTTCGGTTATCTTTTTCAAGATTTTTCGCCAAAATTTTTCAAGATTATAAAAACACGAGTCAGGATTTTTACAACCCATTAACAAAATTTATCTATATCTTCTTATGAGTGAACGTTAGTAAATAATAAAATTATGACGTTAAATTCTAAATGCAAGTAGAAAGTTATAGTTATACTTTGTGAAGACAGATGTCATGAGATCAGGAGTGGCCTTATGTTGGTACTCGTATTCGAAAGTATTTTTTTTATTTCTCAGAGAAAATTGTTGCTGTTCCCCGAAGGGACGCGGCATTCCGGCGACAAACTGCTACCGTTCAGGAAGGGCGCTTTTCACGTGGCCTTAGCCGCAAACGCGCCTATACAACCCATAGTAGTCTCGAAGTACCATTTCTTAGAGTCCAAGCGAAAACGATTTGGTTCCGGTAAGTTAGAAAATTTCTACATAGGTATTCTTGTTTATGCCATGGGGTGCCGGCATAGTAAACTCTATGTATCCCACTTTCAAAAGATGACTAATTTGTCAAAAATTTGAAATAATATTAATGTTTAAATATAAGCCATTTAGTTTAATATTGACTGTGAAGTTATGACATGTTTGTGTACCTGAATCGAACGATGCCAGTAGGCATATAGCATATGGGAAAAATACCCCTTTTTCTCGAGGAGGTTCAGGGATTTCTAACAGTAGCAAGTGCAAATAAAACTCTCTAGTCTCAGTAGATATGATGAACCTACGGAGCATGTAACAATTTTAGTATTATTTTGTAGCAGGACGGTTTTATTATGTTTTGTTAGTTGTTTGCAAGTGGCCAGCTGCGACTTAATTTGCGTAAATGTCTTTTTATAACTATTGTTATTCTGATGTCTAGGCTGCATATATTTAGTAACTTAAGCGAAAAAACTACTATTGCGGATTTAATGATATATCATTATATTATTATAACATTTATCTTCACAATCTTGCTTTAGGTATATAATTGGGATTCGAATCAACGGTTAACACTTTCATATTTTCAGGTGAAATAATAATATCGATACTGCCTCTCGTTGAAACGGAGGGCGTAGATAAGGACGACATTACATCGCTGGTCGAGCAGACGCAACAGAAGATGCAGCAGGAGTTCTCGAGGATATCGGCGGAAACGCTGGCGCGCCGCGGCGCTTTCACCGAGGCTAAATAAGGTTTGTGTAGTCATATTTTCTTCAAATACCGGATCTGGACTAATCTCTTCTTTAAATATAGCTAGTAGAAATAAAAAAAACACGTTAGTTTGGCAGCTGTCATCCTTATCAAGCTGTATTTAAAGGAGTCTATACTCCTAATAATTTCCAATTCTTCTTCTTAATTGGATCTTACGATTTTATTTAATGATTTGATTATGTCTGGTTGAAAAAATTGAATCACTCGAGGCATTGATATAGTAGTTAGTACTAAACGTGTTCTCAGTTAGGTAACCATTTTTTTAGGTGACCATAGACAAAGCTATTTCGGAGATTAGCCGGCTAAATTGAAAATGTAAAATTGCATAACTATACAACGTTTTTTATAAATTAGGTAGCTTTGATGGTTAAAATTGAATTGTTTCATCTAGTGCCTAATAACTTCATACATATTAAAAAGGTAATACAATATAAATTAATATATACCTAGTAATGCATTGTATTAGAAAAAAATTGTCTTGATGTTAAAGGAAGTTTATATTCAAAATTATTTTATAGCCAGAAATTCGGTCATAATGTCACTAATTTGTAAGTTATGTAATACTATTTTGACATATATTAGGTAGGAATTACACGTGTGTGTTTGCACAAGTGTTGCATGTTTTTTGTATTGTTATTTTAAACGAATATTAATTGAACTAGGAGCGATAAATGAATAAGTGGACGTCACACAATAAATATCTGTTAGATGTGATATTTTTGCAATTGAGATTTAGTATTATGTTATAACAAATATTATTGACTAGAAGCATTGTTTAGCTCCTTTCTCCATTAGTATACTATTTTTTATTTAACTTATTTTATATTGTTAATATTTCGGTTTCAGGTAATCATAAATAGGTACCTTAAAGGTAATCGCTAAAGTGCTGTGATAGACAAACATAATACAAATTATTTATGTTGATGGTTGATATGTTATTAGTGTACAAGTTTTGTAAATATTATACAAAAATTTATTAAATTTTAATTATTTATCAGGTAGTCTCATTTCGTAAATAAAAAATCCACATCCCTGTGTGTTCTTTTTTATTAAAAGACTTGACATATGAAAATATGGAAAAATAGTCTTAATTTCACATTCCAATGTTTCTGTCTCAAATAACAAATTATACACAAGTAAAATTGTATCACTAGTAAATCACAAAATTGCACATGAATACACATGAAGTGATTGGGTACAGGGCTAAGGTATATATTCATACATCACTAGTGTACATCCACAATGTACATTCCGGTACAAGTTTTTATAAAAGGAGTCACTTTGAACTAACACTATTTTGTAAAACATGCGAATATAAATTTTAAACTGGTATAGATAGGTATATACAGGATATAGAGTTAAGAACAGTTTAAACTAAGTTCCAGTAAATACCTTAAAGTATAAAATAGTTAAGCTCCCATAATCATTCCATTGATACAGTTGTTGTTATAGTAATGTTATTTTTATGTCTTTTAGCGTGCTATAATTATCACGCATATTTTGCAATGATTTAGTTACATAACAATTTGATGATGCATAATAATTTATATATAATTTATGGTTTAAAACCATAAAATGATGCATTGCAAATGTCAAACGATATTAGTACATAATATAATTAAAACATTGGGTATTCGAACATTTATATAGTTCACTTCTAAATGAACAATGACAAGCTAAGCAGATAGATAAAGACAAATAAAGTTGACTAGGTACTGGTCTTTATATTACGTAAGTATCCACATTAAATTATAGCATCATGCATACATAGATACTCAAATACAAAGTGTGTGATGATCTAGATAATTCAGCAGCCCGATAGTGTTCGAATATAAAAGTATACTAACAAATAGCGTTAGGAAATTATTGTTATTACGACCTGTCACTAAAATTGTTTTTATGGGTTTAACACGCTTGATTTTTTTAGCGGTTTTTTAACAAGTAGTCAACAGTCTGCGGTTGATGTTTATGAATTTGTCGTAACCAATAAATAAATATTTAAAGAAAATGCGCTTGTCAACCTAAGACTTGTAATAATTTAAATGGTTTCTAGAAACTTTGTGTGCTTAGGACGAGCGAACTCTGTAGCGCTTCGTCACTAAGGCCGAAAAAAACATAAAGAAGGCATTTTTGTATTCGCTAGCGGTCTTAGTGGATGAGCAGTCAGAATAATCGCCGTGAGCTATTTTTCAGAAACCGCAATGAGTTAAAATAAATTGCTACATATATGCGAATATAAAAAACCCAGTAATGATTTCTTTGTACAAATAATTACAGGAATACACTACCAGATGATGCTAAATTATCTGTTTTCTCATGTAAATGATAAAAACATTAAAAAATACAAATATTGTAAATAGTATCAGCCTGGTTATTGAACAGTGACGAAGGACTATCTAAAAGACGTCAGTGTTGGGTACTGATAAATAAATAGGGACCGCTCACTTATAAATTTATCATAACTTTTTAAACAGATTTTTATTATTGTATCGAATATTTCAATTCAATTAAGGTTTCAATTCAATTTTAATGTATAGATACATTGATGAGTATATGCTGTTTGCTTTTAACATTCCCAAACGCTACTCTAGCTGTGTCTTATTACTTAAATTTGGGCATTACAAAAATATTGCCAACATATTAACGTGTTAATTTACAAACGGCATTGCTAATGACATTAAGCGTTAAAAGGTATGTAGTTCGTGTGTTAGTTGTGTAAACATAAAAGCGTTTTAGCGCGTACAATTCTTTTCTTTCTTTCTTTTGCAAATAGGATTCACTTGTTCGATCATTTGTATCACAATAACAAAATTAAAAACAATTTTAACTTTCCCTTTCTCTTAAAATAAATCTATAACGTCCATCTTAAAATCTTTGATTATGCCAAATAGTATCTTTGCATGATAAAAAAAAGCGGTTTGTATACAATTCTCACTATATACGAGTGTTTTTTGTCGCCTATTCCATAGTGCGTTAGAAAATAGTAATCAATAATTAAACCATCACATTAAAAATTCTGCTTACAAGATAATTTACTGTAGTATCATTACCACTTTGAGTTAATGGTAGAACTGCAGAATCAAAAATCATGAATAATATATATGACCAGATTTACAATAAATGCTAACAGTCAGTTAAAAAGGACTTCACAAAATGAACAATATTTTCTAATTATACTATATTAAGTAGATAATACTGAAAAATTCTTAAATATAATCTCTGCCGAATTCAGAAAATGGCATTTAATTTTAAACAAGGAAAACTCCTTGGTAATTTGTGTACAATTGTACATAATACATTATAATTTTAGTAATCATAAAATATAATATAAATTATTTTGTGTTGTTATTTTCAAAGTTTGATTTGTAGTACATTGCGCTCTGCGTAGGATTTTAGTTTGGTCTTTGTCAAATTCTGCGCAACTCAACTTGTTTTATTTTAATAAGTACCTTCCGTTTATCTCATTCCGCCTCAGCAACTATGCCAGTGGGATGACAGATATTTTACAGGTTTTATTAAACTACTCCTAGTTTGTGTAAACATCTAGGATAACAAAACTTTATACAAACTGTAACAGTTGCTTGCGTAAAATTTGACAATAGGCCTTTTACATATTCAATACTTTAAAAAAAGTTAAACTTTTAGAACTAAGTACCTTACATTTAAAAACAGTGTATGGTGGTTAGATTTAATGTGAACTTATTAAGTTAATTTATGCAAGGAATCTTAATACGTGTCCAGAGACAAAAGATCTTTGGTTTATCGGAATGTTCCCATGTTTAACGACTTATTATTTATTTATGACAGTAATGCTCAAACGTTCGAGACAACTGGTATTTCGTCATTTAGGCGAATGTAGGAAATATGCATAACAAAATGTCAAATTGTCAAATACAGTTGCAAAAAATTACATTTAATCAATATTTAAAAATAAAGTTATGAAGATAAACCGACCGACTAGATTACGGAAAAATCTCATTTCGTGCGGATGCTTCTAACCCATATAGTTAACTGAAACCGTTTATCTTCTTATGTATTATAGATAAATGAATCGATAAGAAAGTAATGTTGATATGTATGATATATCTTACATGTTCTTATCTCACCAAGTAATGCTAATGTTAGATATATACCTTCCCAGTTCTTCTGAACAAATTAGAGATGTACGTATAATAACAAAAATTCGCAGAGAGAAAAACTAGAGACTTCGTTACGGCACCAGACATTTCCTAACGTTAAACATCTCATTCCTTGAAATACAATTACTGCTATTAGTAATTTGGAATACCTAGTCCAATATAACAATCAAAATACGTTAACTAATTTTATTTTTAATCAGGTTTAACAGACCATCTGGTCCCATTTTAGTAAATCTTTGGATCCAATAAGTGTATTTAAATAAAAAATAAATGGCACAGTTTTAATTCGAGGATATTAGAAAACGAGCGATGTCACGACATTCACACATATATGAATTCGTAAATAGACACCATTTAATGTTGACACAGTAACAGTTCTGGTCACAAATTAGAGTAAACATTAAGCTAATATTAGGAATATAGTGCTAAGTGTTATTTATTCACGAACTTAAGGAGAAAGCAAATTATTTTAATGAATGAATCAGCAGGCTCTTCTTGTGGCTCAAACACATAATCCACTAAAAGCTGTTCATAATAAATATCAGACCAGCTGCATAAAAAAAATAATAAGAAGCTGTTTAAAATAACACTTATTTCTTATAATAGGTACCTTACATATTAGACATTTATAACTATGTTTCGCATGCAATGAGTAAAGATGGCCGAGTAGCCTAAAAGCTATCAGGATCTATATAAATACTGAAAGGATAATGCCCTCACGCTACTTAATTAAAAGGTGCAGTGACGACACTTAATTGTTATTCTACCCTGAGATGCAAGTGGCCTGATTTGAGCTGTGATCAATAGTTTGCTTAATTCGTATTCGATAGCAGTACACGGGTGAAATATGTGAACGGTTAAGAGTGTCATGGCGAGATTGCACTGACACCTATATCTTTGTAATAAGGTATATATTAACAACAACAAGTCACGCTACAACTGTGACACACTGAGTAGGTACGTATGTTTCACAACACGAGTTGCGATACGCGTATCGACAATAAAATAATGTTTATGGAGCAACAAAAGAGTGTAAACATAATTATCTTCGTTTGATTGACACTGACCGATCGAGTTGTTGTTTTGTTAAATCAGGAGTTTTTAATAGGTTCACAATAGTAAATAGCCTCAAGTAAATACAAAAGTTTGTTAAATCGTTGGTACGTTTAATTATAAAACGTAATGGCAAAAATATGAATATAGACCGATTTGAACAAACTCGATATCATCACAGATATAAGAATGTATATTTCGCGCGGATCTGTAAAACATACTATTACATATATGTATTTACGATCCTTTGTTATTGTTATGCTTATGTGTAAGGTTTGTACGGTACATAAATGAGAATCGGCTCTCACTTCTATACTATGGACCTGTTCACATTAAGTCGCAGGAATATTGAGTCGACATCGCGGTCGAACCTCGAAACTGGGCCGGGAGGTCAATAGTCAAAGTAATACCGCGTTCTTTAAATAAGTTTAATTATAATTAATTGTGCCGAAATACGAAGCAGGCATATACTAAGCCGGACCTTTATAGAGCGACTGGCAATCGTCCCACGTAATGTGGACAGGTTTTAAGAGCTAACGTATGGTATTTAGGTTGGCAAGTCACCGTGCAACTGACGCTCAGTCTGTGGTCGCGAGTGGATAGTCCGAGGGCAGCGCAGCGAGAACCTCTTTGGAGAGTTCTTTGTAAACCGCGTCCATCATGTTCCTTACACGCGTGATCAGCTCGGGCACGTCGTCCATCGTCAGTCCCTGCGTCGGCACCGGCTCCAAGCACTGGATGACCGCGTGACCTGCAAGTTGATAGCGGGTTGCGTTACAGCGAGATAATTGGTTCAATTAATGGAGCGTATAATTTGTAATAACGTTTAATCGTATCGTTAATTAATATGTGCAGGGAGCAAAGCTAAAAAAAAGAAAAATGCCTAGAAAGTATAAAAATATCATATATAATTTTAACTAGTTGCATTTCTAAAAACTTATAATTATTGTCTTGCTTGAATGAATAAGCACAGTTTCTTATAACTTCACTATATAATGGCCTAATGTCGTGCCTCAATTGTTCATTACATAATAGTTTTTGTCATTTACGCAAATTCGTAATGCTCATCTCATTTAAGATTATGAAATAAGTTAACAGATATGTATTTTTTTGCATTTTCTATTAGTCAAGTACATGTACGTCGTATCTTCGCACAATCGTACGTAAAAGATAGAGCTTGTGAAAATGTGAAACAAAGTCAGTTCGTAGCGCGGACTATATCTGACACTGATATTTATAAGACGGCGTTAAAATTAATATAAGTATTACAGGAAGGAATGTCACAATGAATGATAATTGAATCAACTAATTTTATTCGCTAATAGAGGCAAGGTGAACGCGGACGCTTGCGTTCATGTTCATGCTGCCAATTTTTTTAAATAGTTTTATTCGAATATCGGATATTTTACGAGTTAAAGAGTCAGACGAAATTGTTGCATCATGAAAATGAATTTGGCACGATGACGAGGACAATTTTGTTTTTTAACTTTCAGATAAAGGATTGATAAGAAAATATACAAGTACTAGCTTCCCGCTGCTTTCCCTTTGCTTACGGAGTTTAATTTATATCGATTTTCACAGGAACTTTCTCGCGATAAAAAAACATCATGTTATTCCCTAGTATCATATACATATAATTCAAGCATAGCAGGCAAAAATAGTTGGGACACTATAAATGTATCATTAACAAAAATACCTACTGATTGGTATATATACACAATTATTATTAAAACATACTTTAATCATAGTTATATAAAACATACGTAATTTAATTTAATGTCAGAATCACAAATGTTATCAATAATATAGAATGTACCTTTGTTAAAAATGTATTTGTTCCTATTGATAAAGTAGTAGGGCGAGAAAACAACAGGTATGATTGGTACTTGTGCTGCAACTGCAATATTGAATGCCCCTTTCTTAAAAGGCAGCAGTTTTGTGAAGTCCTTGTTTCGTGTTCCCTCCGGAAATAGCCAAATTTTAGTCTGAAAATATATATCCAAAAGTTGCAACATTAGACAGTCAATGAAATTGCGTAAAGATATATCAAGCATTTACATAAACTAGTTCTACTGTTCAGTCATGCAAGAACTTTACATAAACAATATTGCTTACAACAGTTTGTTGGAGCAAGTAACAAGGTATTGCATTGCCTCGTTTATTACCTACCTTATTTTTCACCATCACTTCTGAAGTAACTTTCAACTGCTTGTATGCATCTTTAGAGTTGTTTCTGTCAATGAATACTACTCCAGCCAAATATGCTGCAAGGCCAAAGGGCCACACATAAAAAATCTCCTTACGAGCAATGGCAGCCACCTTATCCGCCACATGCCAGATATTGAACATGCCTGGAAATAACAGATGATGTTTGGGTACAAATATCAGTCCAAAAACGCCTTTTCAATAATAATACTGCACATTATGAACTTAAAATTCATTAAAAATATTAGAAACCAAGTGCTTGCAATTTAAGAGATTTAATTTGTTAAATATATTATAACAAGCATTTAATATAAGTATTCAAGTACATTGTTTTTAGTACTTAGTATGTTACTTAATTATAATAATAAAAGTATATTTTTCAGCTCACCTAAAATATCAATTGAGGACTGATGATTTGACACAACAACAGCTCCACGATCTTCTGCCAATACTTTACTATTTCTTAAATGCCATTTCACTTCTATCACATTTGTTACATGCTTCACAATTTGAGCACCAAATCTATAAAAAAATATTTGATATGGTCTTATATGTTTAAAAAAATATGACACAAATTTTATTTTATTTTATATCAAAAATATTAAAATACCATAAACTTTAATGTTTACTTAAAACTTCATTATCAATATTGAACAGTTTAATGTATAATATAGTTCAGGTAAAGATATATTTTTTTATGCAATATCCATTAATCTTGTTAAAGATGAAGTACTTCATATTTAAATGGATCAACTATTAGTAAGAGTTTTATATTTTACTCCATTCAAGCCACATTTACATGTAGGTTTGTAAACATTTGATTCATTAAAACTAAAAGAGCTAAATAATGCTAAATGATACCATTTACCTTTATTACAATAAGTCAATTCGTAATAAATAAAAAAAATGTTGTTATGTATTATAGTACTTACAAGGAGTTCTTCACATTTTTCGGATTAAATACAAAAAACGGGAGCAAAACAATCGCAGTAATTGATGTCCAAATATAAAAGATAAGGAATTTAGATTTGAATTTCACGAAATTTGGGGTTTCCGAAAACAGTTGTTTTAAAACATAGGTCACAAACATAATTATAAATACGTATATCATTTTATCCCACATTTTTACTGGTATTTATTTCACTGGAATATTGTAAATACTTTTATCACAACACAGTTTAGAACACAACACTTGTTGCTTTTTTTGTGAAGCCTATGACTAATTACAAGAAAGTACGACACTATATTATAACGTGTTAGGTTGCAGAGTTCTTAAAACACGAAATTCAGTAACTTTAGTGGCGAATAGACAGAAAAAAATTAAATTTTTTGTCTCCGTCGTAATTTCATTTATGTAAAAATTACGATTGATTGATTGTTTGATTGAAATTTGCTTTACCAAACGTCAAATTCCGGCAAACAAATCTAGACCAATCACCGATGCGTTGCGTTCTGAAACTCAATGCATTATTATTTCGCAGTAATTCTCTTTTTCTCCATTGTCTTCACTATTAGCGACTACTAAACATAAAGATAAATTCGTGTGTTAATATAGATATGTATCCGTTCCTTTATGTTCATTATTTTTGTATACTTATTATTTTATTATTGTAAGTCTATAATGAAAGGTACGCATTAATTTATTCATTTACAAATTTGTCAAAATACGAGTCGTCGATTTCGAGTACGAGTACGACGATGGATTCTATAAAAGAACCAAAGTTTGTTTCATTTTGTATTAAAGTGAGAAATTCTCCGAGTAAGCCAACGATAACCACCATCACAATTTTTATCCTGTTAATAATTGGTTGTATCAATCATGCCGTCAACCGTGCCGTCGGTGATAAGGTGCTGTGGGTACTGGCAGAGTAGAATGGTACCTTCACGAAGCTACTTTTTGCTATTGCCACTACGCCTGCGCGGCAATTATGGGCAAAAATCCCCTTGCCTATGTCCAGCCTTGGACATTTTATGACAGCTATGATGATTTAAATATAGAAGCGCATAGTATTATTATACAATAATTGTTTTTGTATAGTTACGGTTACTGTTTATTATATATAGGTACAGTTACGGTAAATTAAATATATAGACAAGTACATACTCTAATGTTCCTTAGTAGCATTATTCGTATGACAAACTTTACCCAAAATTCCCAATTCTCAATATATACAAACCGATGTTTACGTACGGAGTCCAACCAGGAACCAGACAATTTTAAAATTTGAATACAAGAGTTTATTGTAAAGATTGTCTATAACACATCTTTATTATTTTTGATGTTATCCATGGCAAAGTCCAATCTTAAGTAGATGTTAACAGCCTTGAAAAATACTGAATTTTAAATAAAAATGTAGGTAGGTATATTATATGTGGTAAATTTTATTCAAAATGTTATTATCTAGTATTCTTTGAGTTCTGATATTTAATATTCAGATATTGCTTTTTGTTTACAATAATCCTGCTAACATAACTGTATAATACATTTGTTACTTAGTTTTGCGTTCTTTCTTTATGTGAAGTATTACTTACCTCCTTTTTGAAATTTATTGCAATATATTAACAGGTGTTGTATGACAAAATGTGGAGGTGGCGTTTATTGTTTATTATAAGAAATAAGCTAATTAGAGAAGTAACGTAGTAAAAGGTTTTATTTAGTATTATCAAGTAGATATGTAGTTTAAAAATATTTACACGTTTTCTTTATCGCTTTAGATGCAAGATATGTGGATAAATTTAATTTAAATTTCGCAGATATATATTAAATGCAACCGAATTTGAAATACATAACCCAAACCATTACGCTGATTTATATAGTATTCGTAATTTACAAATATAAATTATATCCAGCTTGTGATGGATGAAAAACACTAAATCTAACGATAAAATAAGAAGTGTTGTTCTATTTTAAATCTACTGAACCAGGAAGTTCATATGCGCCTTTATCGAGATGTGCGTGGTGAGACATCACTTCGCTGTACAGTTTCTTGTAAGCCTCCCAGATCTGCAAACGTACTCTTTCCATGAGCTCTGGAACATCATTCTCTGTCAGACCTGTGGTTTCGATTTCCTCTAGAACTTGCATTATAACGCGCGCTGGAAAAATAATTGAAAGTAAATATGAGTATGAAGTCAATAACAATAAAAGAAAAGTGCACTAATAATTAAGTTTAAGATTTAAGTACAAAAACCATTTTCTCATATAAAATGGTCTCTTTTAAGTAGGTAAATATGTTGTACTTAATATTATATGCAAATTTTAACGTATGCTACTAACGCTTCATTACTTATACGCTTTACAATATTTATTGGCCCTAATATGTCTAACCATGTATATTGTCACTTCTGCTAATTTAACTTTAATCCATGGATTAGGGGCACCCATAAAACGTTCGCTAGTTCCTGACGTTACACTACTAAATCAAAAGTATTAATGTCACTCTTTAAATATATAAATATGCTTCCTCACTCACTTTTAAAATTCGCTTGATGATATTTTTAAAAAAGGAAATGTTATAATGTGTACTGTGATTTGCAAGTTTTAATAAGTGACTGAAAAAACTATAAAAATTTCTCAATTTTAAAGTATTTAAAGGTTATTGTAGATTGCAGTATTTTAAAAGTATTTTTTTGTTTCTGATCTGTTGCTATGTGTACATCTTATTTAGACTCCCTTAAAACAAGATTAATGGTGAAGTTTACCTCAGCTTGAAAGGCCGTTAATATATGACATATGTCAATAATTGTTTTATGACAGTCAAGAAAAAATAACTATATTAAAATCTTGAAGTGTGGTCGCTTATCAAATGTCCATTAAAAAACCAAGAAACTTGTAAAAATACTTTATACTAACGTTTTTCAAATGAAGGACTTTTGTAATCAATGAAATAGTAAGGAGAAATTGCTATGGGTATGATTGGCACTTGTGCTGTCACTGCCATGTGGAAGGCGCCTCGTTTGAACGGCAACATGGTTCCCTTGTTGTGATTCCTTGTTCCTTCGGGATGAATCCAAGCTTTGCCCTGAAACGGAATCCAGTTTATTTAGTGGTCAGCGTATTAATTATAATAACTAGATAACTTACAAAAGAATAATAACCTTTGTAGCAGTCACGACTTTTCCAATTTCATTCAAAGATTCATATGCTTTATCTCTATTTGATCTGTCTATATACATAGTACCCGACAGCCAAGTAGCTGGGCCATATGGAAACATCCACAAGAGTTCTTTCTTGGATACACCAATAACAGTCTTGACTACCCTTCTCCATATTTGAAACAGCACTGAAAATGAAATGACCATAGTTTTTAATAATTCTGACGTATGTCCCAGTTATAAAAGTTAGTAAATATTATTTAATAAACATTGTATTCTTGTGAACAATTCGAACTCCTAATATTCCTATTGTAGATATATTTGAATGAGGTACGTGCGCTCTAAGTCATCAAACCTTTTACAGGTTTATGACACATTATTTCTACTAATATATGTCAGTTATATGAAGAGTGAATTTATCTATTAGTCATCCGTTTCGCACGAGGTAGTAACTTAACATCAAAAACTGTAATGACCTTGTAACTGAACGATGTCACATATTATATAATCTTTTATATTTTTCAATGCTCATCTTCATGCGCATATTAAGCTATATTTCTGTCGTTAAAGGTCGAGCAATCGTAGAGAAATGGTTTAAAACATAAATTGACAGACTGTATCAATAATATCTGTGATTTGAGATAGCATAATATTATTACGTTTACACTAAAGCTGTAGCCATAACCGGATCCATAAATACCTTAGGGAGACCTAGCAGTAGATGTTATATGGTTATTATAGGATGAAGCAAATACTGCTGACCGGGAACAAGGTATATTAAAAATTAAACGTAGCAACTGATCATAATAATAAATAAGCGTGTTGATAAAGTTAATGTAATATTGACTTACGTAAAACTTCCAGAGAAGATTGATGATTTTCAACTACGATAGCACCGCGATCTTTAGCTAATACTTTAGAATTCCGAATTTCTAGCTCTATCCCAATAATATTCATTCCTAAGTACTCAAAAACATTTAGGAAGAGGCTGAAAGAAAACTTAGTATGGTAATAATCATAATTGTGTATTTTAAAATACGAGTAGCATTTTGGTGTATGCGCAAAAATCGTATATTTTAAATATATTTTTAAAAACATTAGTGAACATGTCTGGTTAATAAATAAAGTCAATATCTATAATCTATTAAATATATGAGAATATAAAGGAAAAATCTTTCATTAGCAATAACAAATTATACATGTGTTGAAGTCACATTTAAATAACCCTACTTTTGACCTGTCCTTCAGTCGTTTTACATAGACATTTACAAAATACCCAAGTATCACTTAAAAACGTGTTTGTGAATACGGGTAAAAGGTTTCCTGCACATTTTTATATTATCAGTTCGAAGTGTTGTTAACTGTTAGTTACATTTTTACCGCTCAAATAGAGAATCAACTTTGATGAAATTTTACATGTAGATTACTTGAATCCTAAGGAAGCCTTATGCACACCCTCATTTTGTTTTGTTTTTTATATGATTAGGTCGTCAAACAGGCACACGGTCCGCGTGATAGTAAAATGTAAATAAATGTTGGGCCTGCAGAGTAGAATATTACTTCCCCCTGTACTAGGTGTCGTAAGAGGCGACTGAGGTACTAGAACCAATAGATGGCGGTATATCCATCTAAAACAGAACGTAACGTAAGTCAAATGAAAAGAGCCGATGGAGAGCACAATTCTCGTCGCAAAGCTACAATCTGCAATTACCACCGCGCCTGCCAAGCTTGGCAATTATTGTAAAGTCGTATCAGCAGTGAATATTCTGTGCCTTGATGTTGATGATTATGAAATAAATAAAACTAAATTTAAGTAAAAGAAATAAAACAAAAATGTACTTACTATGTGTTTTCAGGACGCTTAGGTCTGATCGCCAGCAATGGCAAATATAACAACGTAGTTAAGAACAAAGCAAAGTAATATACAAAGAAGTTAAAATAAAATCTGGGCGCTTTAAATTCATCAGAAAAGAATAATTTGAAAATACAATGCAAGATCATTAAAATAAAAATGATAACTTGACTTAATAGGAATGCAGCTGTCTCTAAAAGTTCAATGGTCATTTTAAAATGTATACACGAGAAGTCTATATGCCAAAATTACTTCCACGCAACTAAAATGAAATTTCAGTTTTCTAACAATTTAAGGCCTCGATAACAAAGGTCAGCGTTAGGTAATGACAAGAAACACGAGGTGGTTGCTGGGGAAAATAAAAACGCCAATGAGCAAAACATAAATATATTTCTAAAATTTGACGGGCCCGATGGCACATTCGGTAGTCCTCTGTCTAGACCGAGGGTCATGGGTTTGATCTCATCCAGGACATACATTTATATGTCTTTAAGAGTTATATTTGTTTTTACCACCCGCATTAAGTTGTAGAACTTTCATACCACCTGTGTACACACCCCTGAAGGGATGCCATTAGAAATAAATATTATTATAATAATATAAATATATTTTACAGTTTAGGCCCTGCTGAATATTGCATAGAGGAGTGAGAGGTAGGCAGCAAATATAACGATCCGCGCTAAAAACTACATGCAAACGCCCAAAAATACTCATAATAATTTTATTTTAACATGAACGAAGTCGCGTTCTCCAACTATTATGAGAACATATTCTGATACCCACGGAACCCCATTGCATATAGATATTTCCTCTTGAGCGTTCTTGACGTCTTTTTAAGTTTTTCAAATAACTATCATATCGACTTGATATATGTACGTGTGTGAAATAAAACCAGGTAAGTTATATCTGTGTACCCATAATTACATAGAGAAAGACAGAAACACGTATCTTTCTTTCATTGCAGTGTTCCGATGTGATGGTTGAAAGTGGTAGTGCAGTTAAAAATGTTCACGGATTTCGAATTTTAGATTTCCTTCCTTGTTTAAAATAAAAAAATACAAGACTTATTTGGATAAGTCAATTTTTTTAACGATTATATGTGAGCGCGGATCACATTGGTGTCTCAAGGCAGGGAGGGCTTGGACCCTGATATGCCATGGCCAATGCGAGGAAGCTAAAACAGTTGCTATTTAATGTTGGTACAACCTCTTGACATCATGATCCACACAAATAATTTTGCATTGCTTTTACTTACATCTACATTTATACATCATATGAGAGTGCACACTGTGTTGCAACACTCTAAGTGTTAATGCTATGTGGACTTGTGTACTAAAGATTTAGACTAAATATTTACTATTGACGACACCCAAGTACTTAATAGCTTTTTCATCATTTGGTAGCTTTGTTAAAGTTTCCTCACTTTGATGATGTTGCCATATTAAAAATACTTTAGCATGTTTACAGCCACTTTGCTGGCGGCACAATATTCGCAGGTTACATTTAAAAAATCGTAACTATTTTGATTGGCATTATAATCGACAATATTATGGTATGGACGTACGCGATTATGAATAATAGCATTTTCACTTGACCTTTATTTTGCCAACCTGTATAGAATTACAAACAAAATTTCCATATATTATCTTAATTAATTTATATAAAACGTAGATATATCATTTTACATTGCGCTATCTTATTCCAAGCTAAGCAGAGCTTGTACAAAGGAAATTACAAATATTTACATAAATATTATATTTCATCAGTTTTTCTTACAGGTTCCTTTTTATTGGCTAGTGTGATAAACCTGCATTGAACTTAATTTTAAGTAGTCTGGCAGACTAGTTTAAGGTAGGCCTAATTTTCATTATTATATTAGATGACTCTTATGATCCCGTAGGGCCATCAGGGTTATCACTGATATGTGCAATGTAGTACTTACTTCCTAGTTTTGAAATATTATTGTTTTTTAATTATTTATATTTAGATGATTCGAAAGTGCTTGTTATGGGCCGACTTGAATAAAGTATATTCTGTATTTGAGATGTAGAAAGGTGAATTATCAATAAAAAAGTTTTATTTTTTTCATGTTAAATCATAAGTATTTAAATTACTAAATCGGATTATTTTACCAAAATCTTTCTGTATTTTTACTCTTCTATTATTGCTCTTACTGTTTGAAATGCATTTAATGCATTGCAATGCATTATTATATCGTTACTGGTAATGCTGACAAAACTTTGAACTTATATTTTTTATCTTCCCTTATGTAAGTATGTTGTCATTTTTTTATTGGAGTCTGTTACTATGAATATCCCAAATTGAAAATGAACATTTTAATATAAAGGCGAAATGATTTTTTTTATTTAATAGGGATGTCACGATTATCATCATCGTCATCATACCAGCCATTAGAAATCCACTGCTGGATATAGGCCCGCCAAGAAAGAGGGTTTTTTTTCCCATGTTTGCCGCGCTGGGCAAGCGCAAATGCAGAGCGTAGCTTTCGTGACAGGGATGCTGCCCTTCCCCGCCCTGTAGGTACATTTGAGCTGCACTGTTTCTAATGGATATACCGCCATCTGTCGGTTTCGGTACCTTAGTCGCCTGTCACGACACCTGGTGCAGTAGGAGGTACTATTCTAATCTGTTGGTACCTCACGGCAGAGTAGAAAAATACCTCCCACTGCACCAGGTGTAATAAGGATGTAATTGGGAAAAAATATTTATAATGACATATTGGACTGTCTACTGTAAATAAAATCTAAGGAATAAAGTAAAATCATTTCTCATATTATTTTCAATTTCAAATACAGAATTGAGATTACAGGGTAATTTTAATTACATCGGATGTTGGTGATATCTGCGATGTTATAAGCACATAAAGGTTACGGCATCAGTATGGTTGTACCGAGGACTGTTAACGAGCCAAGTACAAAATATTGATGGATTGATTTACATTGAATGTTAACAAATATTTAGGATTTGTTCTAGATATCGAAATATTATAAGAGGAGTAGTTTAGGACGGGTCGTGTAATTGAATTAATAATTAAAGTCATAGGACGTCCACTGCTGGACAAAGTCCTCCCTAAGTGATTTCTAATAGGACTCTCTCGATCGGCTGTCCACTTTTGGGGTACGTACGGGGTTACGCTTCCATCGGGCACCAGATTTTTGTGCAATGTGTCCTGCCGATTGCTTATACAATTTATTTAATGTTTATAAAACAAATGATTGTTGTGAGTCAAATGATACTCGGATTATTGTATTGAATCGACCCAGGTTCGAGCAGTGGATATGTTCATGCGTTTAGAGCATGATATACTTCTAAAATACTTATAACTTGCGAAACTAAATCCACATTAAAAATGCTCAAATACATTTCATAACTAAGGTAAATACATATTTTCTAATTAGTCTGGCGCAGCTCTTTTAATGCGAATGTATCAAAAAGGATTAAAGTCCTTTATGATTATGAAAACGAGTGTCATCTCAGTAGTTTTCTAGTTTAAAATGACTAGTTAGTAGAAATACTTTTTTATGTTACCTTCTCCTATACGAAGTCCTCTTCTATTTATTTAAGTTATTTAAAAGCTTTCTTTTTGTTTCGTCTATAAAAATCATCTGCCTGCAAGCCAATTTATAGGTCTATAAGGAAATGTACTGACTACTTTCCTCCATACTCAATACTACAACAATAATAATACTATAACAATATTTGCCGTAAGGTACCGGCAGAGTAGAATAGTACCTCTCACTGCTCCAGGAGTCTTAAGAGGCGACTTAGGTACCAGAACCGACAGATACCGAGTATATCCATCCGCGCGGCAATTATAGGCAAAAATTTTAGGTTTACATAAAATAATTATATAGGCGTGACAAGTTTTTATTAGCTTTTAAGTTCTAATATATAAATAAATATTTACAATACGTTGATTTAAAATATTAAATTACTTTATATCTAAGAGACTAGGGTTTAAAAGATATTCGATAGCTACAATCACATACGATACTCGTATGTGATTTAAGCTGTCCATAAATACTAAGAGTATTTATTTTCATTGCTATAATTATAATAAATCAATTATTCTATATAATGTTTACATTACGAAAACATAATTAGAACATACTGATTCAACTTATTGTACATTACATGGGCGGCTCTATCGTATAGAGTGATTTCTTGCAGGTAACCTTTGCATATCTACTAATAGCAAATTATTGTATAACTACAATAAGCCTGTCAATGTCTATCTATAGAAAATTTTATAAAAATAGTTGGCATAACAACTTCAAAAAATTAGCATCCTTTCCCTTAAATCACCCATTGTGTAAAAAAGGTACAGCGATGGTAGCTAGTCGAGTAGGCGGGTCTGTCATCTCACTTGTTTGTTTGATACTTCTTTACTTAATTGTTTGTATGCTGCGGCCATTTTATCCCGCACTTTATCTAGGAGGTCTGGAACGTCACTCTCAGTCAAGCCGACAGTTGAAATCTCGTCAAGAAACTGTATTGTTAACGTTCCTGAAAATATATTTTATTATTGAAAAATAATTTCCGTCTTAACTTTTCCTAGAGTTATATTTACCTCAAGTTGTTTTGGAGAATAATCTGAATTTTATATGATTCAACAAATAAATCAATCTTTTTTAAATCTGTATTCTAAAGTTCAAGATATTTATAATATATAAACTCAATTATAAGAATACTAATTTTTATACTCGTTTGATTATGTGTTTTTCGTTAATTGGACCCGATAAAACTGAATATAGTTCGAGCAGACATTTTGGTCAAAATAAAAAGCTTTGAACTTTTTGGAGATTTTTTTGTTCGTCCATTTATTCTTGCAATAGACTTTGAAAAAGTAATATTGTAGAAGTAATCCGAATTTGTAAAATTACTCCAGGAGCTTTGATAAAATTAATTTTACTATTAATGTAATTCAGCGACAGATGAGAAATAAAGAAAAAAATGCAAATAGAATCGATCAGAAATAACTTCGAAAGTTTAAGGAAATATAAAAATGATTTGCCAAGTTTATAATAGGTACCTTTGTCAAAAATACGCTTTTGTCTATCAATAAAATGGTAGGGTGAAAATACAGCGGGAATTATAGGAACTTGTTGCTGCACTGCGAGCTTGAAAGCGCCTTTTTTGAAGGGTAAGAGTTCGGGACCACTGCCTCTCGTTCCTTCAGGGAATATAAATATCTTCGCCTGGAATTCAAAAGATATAGAAGAAACAGATTCGGTAATGGAAATATTTTATAATCATGTTTATGGGTATGCATTTGAACATTTTTAAGGTCATACAATAATTTGTCTTTTATGTAGAATATGTTAATATTTCTACTTAAAATTCTGTCTTACCTTTTTGCGAATCATTATTTCACCAGCTTTGTCCAATTGTTTATAAGCATTTTTGGGCTTTCTTCTTTCAATGAAGATTATTCCTAATAAATAGGCAGCCAAACCAAAGGGCATTAAATATAATAATTCTTTTTTAGCTATAGACGTCATTTTGCCTGCAGCTTGCCACAAATGAAACATTCCTGAAAAATAAGGTTTTTAAATGTCAATAATAATGCATCTTTCAAGTGCTTAAAATGTTGCAGATTATATTTGTAGGATAGGTCGATTTATTGTATTTAATATTGTATTAAATATTTCAATTAGGTGAGGAGAAGTGATTGTTATATTACCTACATTATAATAACCATAAAACATTTCTTTCTCATTTGGTTATCTTTTAGATACATTATTATCTCCATATACAAGGGTTATGTACCACATCGGTTTAAATGCGATATCAATTACAAACGAGCGGATTTCAAACGGCGAAACAAAATTTATATTAATTCGAAATGAGAATCTCTTTAACACTAACTGTTCTAGCGAAGACGCAATTTATGCAGGATAAGAATTAATCACTTATCAGGGTTAGTATTAAATCGCAGGAAAATAATGCTTAAGCTCATTCGATGTACTTGCCTAGTACGTCTAGAGATGACTGGTGGTTGGCCACCACGACCGCCGGCCGCTCCTGAGTTATCACCGTGCTGTTACGTATATCCCATTTTATGTCGATGATTCTTGAAACCAATCTTGCAATAGGTAGAATTATTCTACAATAAGAAAATTACAATTCATTGACGTGCCTAAACTAAGTGAAATTTTGAAAACTTAGTGTCTATAAATACACTAAGTTTGCAGTCACAGATTATAAAACTCGCTTTTATAATTATGTTTATTAATTGTTAATAATTTTAATACAAGATTTTCCAAAAATATTTCATTTTAAGAAATGAAAGATCTACACCTTACTTGAATGTAGCTGCGAATTTAACCTGTCTGTCTTTGACTATGCATATTTCGTCTAAAATAAACTTCAAAATATTATTTTATTGAATAAACTTAAAGCACTCTAAAATTAGTCGGAACTAAGAATTACTGCCATCACTAGATCAATCTGGTTTAATTTTGATATAGTTTCAAAAAAGATTCTGCAAGACAATCTAGTGTTGATAGAAGTGATGCCACTGAATTATATCGACAGGAACACCTTTAGCGACGCTACAGTATTATTTGTTAACTTTAATTGTAATTAGTACTTTCCTTTAATTGGTATCCTTAAATTGCCGTAAATCTATATTGTAGTAAACTATAAAAAAATATTTTACCGCCCACTTCGGCTCCCAACATTGCAAAGTGATATCGTGTGTGAGTGACCCATTATTACTCACAAAAAAATTGGAAATCTTAAATTACGTGTATATAAATATTTTTCGAGACTTCAATGCACCGTGGAGGTGAAACATTTGATAATATATGTATATAAGCATATAAAATACAGGAAAAAGGACACATTTATCTTTATCGTATTTTTGAGTGGCATATGTACAAAATTCCTAATATTGTGTAGACTAATATTGTTTGGCATACATATTAAACCACATAAACAAATATTCTGCTACCGCCTTGAGACATGGAAATTATTTCATTTATTAATGAATATATAATAATTAGAACTCCTTATGTTATTAACAAATATTTGTTATAAACTATACATATATATTATTTCAAAGCAGTTTGAAACGAGTTTAAAAAACATTTCAACCCACGATAGTTAGAACATCAAACTATACATATTATAAACCGCGTTGTAAAGTCGTTAAGTAAGGAGACAGGAGGAAAAATATTTATTAGCCGAAAACAATAATAACAAACAAAATTAAATAAGAACTCATAAAAGCGGATGAACAACCTTACTACAAGGTAGTTTATAGTATCGAACGCGTAAATGTTACATAATAAAAATATTCACTTTATAGCTACGCATAGAATGCGGTTTATAGTTCTAACTAATATATAGTAGTTTCAATATTATGAATTAAAAAATGTGATACAATAATTTCTGATTAACATTTCGAAAAATTATGCCGTTCTCTAAGTTAACCTTCTTTCTATTAATTGAGGTTACATATCAAAAGTCATATACAAAGTCACGGACATCAGGAAATTGTTCGATTGACCGTCGTCAGCGGTAATAAACGACATTTTATGCTATCTTTAGATTTTAAAGTTAATTTTTTTATTTCTTTCTAATATTGTTCTGACACTGAAAAATCCTACTTATTGCACTATTAAAGAGTAGATTTTTTTAGCGGAGTATTATCTAGTTATATGAAGATTATTACACACTTAAAAAACTAATAATATATACGGACTTTATAATTGTCAGAATCATTAGTGTGCCACAAGGACCTAGATCTAACAACAGCATAATTTTGAGATGATATAAATCGATCCAGCGATAATTGTCTCAATCAGAAATTCCGAACCCATTGATCATTTTAGTTTGTTGCGTTGGAATAGAGTTATAGGGTGACAAAAATGCGAAATTTTGATTCGTACATACGAATACGATACATACGATTTACGAATATTGATAATTTGCAGTTTACCTAACTTTAATATGTACTCGGACAACTCGGACAAACAAACGGACGAAATATAAATAATCATAATGTCTTTTTGTTAGAACGATATCATAGTACTAAAGAAACAGAATAAAAAAACACCGTGATTAATAGTAACTATAAATTGTTTTTAATAAGATTTTATAATGTTGCTGATTTTTCAAAATTGTGATTTTTTACATAAATCAGTTAGCACTCTGTCTATAAAAATGTCTCGGAATTTCAGTTTTACAAAATGGAAGGCTATTTTTGTTTTAAAAAAGTAATAATTAGTATGTCACATAAAATATTCCATGTAGTTGCGAACATATCTGATTTTACTAGGAGAATATCAATAGAAACTGGACGAAGTCAGGGGTACCAGCTAATTGTTATTAAAATCTGCACTCGTTTTTATGTTTGATTATTGTACTTTTATTGACCATTACAATCATAAACTAATACGTATTGTTTGTGTACTCACTTTATGTTATTAAAACTTTTGGGCTGCAACAAAAAGAAGGGCCAGATGAGACACGAAACTAAAAAGTAAGCCAAGTAGTACCCAAAATACTTTGTATAGTATTGCAACGTTTTCCCTTCACGGGAGGCAGTCGATTTTTTATAAAAATAAATGGCCACACATGCCAAAAATATCACCAACTTGTTCCACATTTTTTTATGACAATTATCACAACTAGCTAACTAACTAACTCTCCTTCGTCCGAGTTTTGACTGATCAAGATATTATAAAATAACATCACTTATACTTGAATTTGAACACACTAATGCAAATCATATGGAACAGTTTGACTGGATCTGTACAAGGTTAATTAATGTCTTTTTAGAAAATAAATAGTCGCTCAAAATTCTGCTAAGGTGCGGTTGTTTGTTAATATTGCGTTTTATTATGTAAACACCAAAAGGATGCTTTGGAGGTAAGTATGAGCCCGAGTTTGAATATTTTTACAATTTTTTTCATTTATTTCCTTAGAAATTCTTGAAAAATTAAGAGGTATAGCAGGCGCAGTATATTAGTTCAAAGCATTTATATTTATAAAGATACTAACGTTTATACTGCTTATTGTTGTAACAAATGTTAGTTATAAACTTTGTTATTATACTTTAAATTCAAGTCATACAAGCAGGCGTACTGCCTTTAAACAGTTATAAATAAGCTTTTTCCCATAGTAATGTTTAGTCTAGATTAAACGCTGTTTCATTCTGGTAAGATATTTTTATAATATAAAATGAAATGTAAACGTAGAATTTGTTAAAAATAGTAGAATAATTTATAATTTATTCTAGATAATTAATGTTGATAATTCAATTGTATTTCCATTCTTCAAATAATAAATTCAATTCAACGCTCTTACGGATATCCGGATTAGAATAATTTTATTGATAGTATAGAGGATAACTGGAAGTTTTATGACTTGTGACTTTGAGGGAAAATGTATGTCCTACGATAGAAATTTGCAGAGTTCTGTTTCCATTTCGTACCGTGACCATGTGGCAAAGGTACCACGGCATGGTTAATTTAGCTGACTGACCCCGGAGTGGACACTGAATTCGATCATTTGAGATCGCTTATCGGATTACGAGCAAGGAGATCTTGGTGAGAACAGAAGTCCTCGCCAACATACTGGCAAAGATACTCTTTCTCCAGCATAAAATGGTACTTTTCATGAAATGGGTTCCAAAAATCGGCTCCATAATCTAGTTTTCTTCGAACATATGCAAAACATAGAACCTTAATAACTGTCACGTTGTCGAATTGCGAAGCTGTTTTAATGAGAAAACCTAATATCCTGTGATTACTCCAATCCAATCCAAAATCCAATTGAAATGAAAATCCAATTTAAAGTGTCCCAAGTGCCCAAAGTGCATAGAGACCAGTTGCGCTCCTTCAAAAAAAAATGTATGCAAGCAAAATTGTTTTTGTTTGATGATTAGTCCTTGGAGTAACAACTTAGCTTAAGCTTGTTTTTAAATCGGAGATTGCATTTATTGTTTCTTAGATTTGGCTTTTTGGTTAGATTTGATGCTATTTTTTTTAATAAAAATGCATGTGTTGTGTTCACATGTTTGGTATGTATGTTTATTTACTAATATTTTTATATGTTTGCATAGCGTTTAAAAAGAGGAAATTAATATATTTTTAATGATTATCTTTTGAGATATTTATAGCTTAAGTTTGTTGGTGCAGCTGAATCTCAAACTTCTATTATGTACCCTAGATTTGGATTAACTGATGTTCTATACTTCCTAGTGCATCAAGAACATAATGCTAGTTTGTATTTGATGTGTTCAATGTGCGGTGTTCACGTTGATGGTGATGATCTTGGTTCGATTATTTAATAAATTCGTAATTTATTGCCGGTGGCATACTCAGGGTTTACTTTATTTTTTGCAGATAATTTTATGCATAACGTTTTTGAAGTCTTAGTCGTTACAAAATTAATTAGAAACCATTCATACAATAAGTCTCACAAATTACCTAGCAACAATGCACAAAAAATATTTTTCGAGTGTTAGCCATTATTCTATGAATTAATCAAAACAAGCACGTGTCGCGGCATATAAGGAGTGATATCGGTTGAGTCTTTTATTCGAATCCTATTTATTTTATTAATATTATAAACTTTTATAAATTTTTCATACCTAATACAAAAGATCGTCTATATTGGTACCTCACTCACTCACCTATTTCTACCGCCAAATAGGTGTGTTTAAATTGCTGTGTTCCGGTCTAAAGAGTAAGAGAGTAATGTGGCATAATATCGTCAAGTCACAAGGTTGGCAACGCGTTAGTGATATCCCTGTGATATTACGAGTGTGTATAGGCTGCAGTGGCCCTTACTATCGCGCGTACTGTATTCTTGTTTGACGACCTGGTTTACAAAAAAAGGTTAACGGCCCGACTAAGAAACCTTAAGGTATACCATATGAATACGTCTGATATTCACTTGTTCCAGCTTAATGCCTAAAACATATGCAAGAGCGCCCGCATATTGAGCTCAATGAGACTGCTGTTCTCCGAGAATATGATGTCACAAGGTTAGACTGGCCTAGCGACTCGCCTGACTTAAACTTGATAGAGCACGTGTAGAATGGTTTGAAATCAAGCTTTTTAGAACCGTTGATAGTGCCAGACGCCGCTATTGATAAATAGGCTAAGCAGAAAAGACTGGATAACTTTACCGTCAAGCCCAGAAGGATCTCCGCATGTGTCCAACTAGTTATACATATTAATACATATAATACACCACTATTTATACATATTTTTTCTGTTTTGTGTAATGGTTGGCTTGGAGATAATGCCATCTGGCATTAAGTCCGCCATTTGTACTATTTGTAACATTTTGTGCAATAAAGTTAAATAAATAAATAAATAAAATAAATTTCTATAAACCATCTTTTTCAAGCTATACATTTTAGCTTCATTTCCATTAGAGGTAACTTTAGTTTTGTACAACGACAACTATATTTAAGAAGAACAATACATTGGTTTATTTTACAAACGCATTTCTACAAACGCAATAAATACAAGTGCGTTAATGTACGTCCTTCCTTATACGGAAATACACTTTGGTAGACTATAAAAAAGTTGTATTTCGGATGAATTAATGTCAATATTCAAATCTATGTTATGTAAGCTGTGTTATTGCTAAAATTCTGAGATAATAATCCTGATCTCCTTGGATAAGTTTCAAACTGACCTCAGTAGTATTCTATAATTCTTTAAAACCTTTAAAATGTATAATATGTATGCACGGAGCGACCCAGGAAGTGTTTTGATAATTAAAAATTACAAAGTAAATAAAACCTAAGTATAGCTAAATCGATTAAATTAATTTATTATGTGAATAATATATCAGTATATCGATCGCTTAATGTTTGAGTTATTCGTAAATCTGATGATTCATGTCTATACATCTTTAGTTTATTAAAGATTTTATAGCTTGAAACTATACAATTTTACATTTATTTGTTCTTAAACATATATGATCTAAGCTAAAAAAATATTTAAGGCGACGGAAAAGCTTTATGAGGTGTTATCATTTTATTTTTCATTCTGTTCTACAAATACCTTATAATAACTTATAAATAAAATCTGCATACCCTAAAAATAATATTGTTATGTTAATATATACAAAGTATTAACAATAGAAATTCGGAAATCTAGATATGCCTTATTACGTAACAGTTGTTAAATAAACCGCGTTTGAATCTGTTAAAAATAATTTTATAATGAATAGCGAACGTTAGATACAATGTTACAGTATAATATTGGCTATTGCAGATCGTACAATTTAAGCTGACTATTCAAAAATTTAGGAACATTGACGTATGAGGTCACCAGAAAAGAAAATATTTATAATTTTTATACATTTTGAACAATGACGTATTGTGCGTGCGTTACATATGACTGTATTTATGAAATGCCGTTGGTGAAATCATTACTGAATGTATTGCTTTACGTATACAACTAAAATTGAGGTTTTAAACAGATTTTTACTAAATGCACATGAGAGTATATACGGTACTTACAATAAAAATCATTTCTTTTTATTTTTTATCTGTCTATGTGCCTGCTGGACTGAATTTAACGAGATTTTATTTCTCAGATCAGCGATTCAGCCGGTACAGCTAGTAAAGCCATATAAAAGAGAGACATCACTTCATTTAGTAATAAACTAGTCGTAGTATTATTTTGTAGGACTTTCGTATCTCAGTGACTCAATCTAAAAAAACAATTGTTAACTATCAATTATACGATCTGTACCTACTTTTATATAATTATCGGTAACCCAAAACCTGTTAGATTTTCAGATTATCCGTCTGTTGTGAAGGGATAGTCCGCGGGTAAGGAATCAACGACTTCCTTTACCAAATCCTTGTAAGCCGCTAGCATCTTGTCGTGCACGCGGACCATGAGGTCTGGTACGTCATTCATAGAGAGCCCATTAGTGCTTATTGGGGCTAAGCACTGCATTATTACGTGACCTGAAATTTTACAAAATACATTATTAGTATTATTAATCTGAATAATCATGATGGCGCATGAGTCACGTCTGTATTTAGTTTTACTTCATAAAATACCAACAGCACTCCGTGCTCTGTAATTTGTCTTGTAATTTTCAGGTTTATTTGTTACAAGAATATCGTACAAATGTACATAATAACCCTTCTTACATATTTCTATTTTGGAGAAGGATCTCTTTTTCTCGATTTTAAGTTTTTGAGCCAGTTTACAACAAACTAAAATACAACTCTTTTCTGTTTATAATGTTAGTATAGATGCATTTTAAGATATCTACATGGTATTTGTAAAATTAGCTTACCTTTGTCAAATATATACTTCTTCTTGTTAATGAAATAGTACGGCGAGAATACTACTGGAATGATCGGCACTTGGGCTGCCACTGCGATATTGAATGCTCCCTTTTTAAACGGTAAAAACTTCGTGTACTCTTTGTTTCTCGTTCCTTCGGGGAATAACCAAATCTTAGTCTAAAAGAAAGAAAATGTATATTTAAGTTGATTTGCGTTATTATGCGTCATCCCTTTCTGTTATGTAGTGTTTATTTTCTTTTCAATTTTAATATAAAGATATCTTTATCATCATCAGCATAGCAGTAGCAAAACGTCCACAGCTAGACATATTCTCCCTAAGAAAGTGGAAAGTTGCCCTATATTCAATAAAATATTATTACTATTTATGAAATAAAGTGTGTGTATATATGTATATACATTTCATAATGTTTATATTATACATGTTAAGGCAGTAAATTCTAATACATTTGTATTTAATCAGACAATTAAAAAAATTGTTGTGTCGCTTCTTCAATGAAGAGAATATAGCTGTTTGTATCTTCTGCTGCCCTGGAATTCCGATTGGGGAATGAAGTTATTCATACAGAATTCCTCAGTGCTTAATTTAACTGTTATGTTCAGTTATTCATATGAGTATTGATATGAATAAAATATTCTGTTAAAGCTGTTCATTGACCTTGACCTATATCAAGTACTACAATACATTTAATAAAATTGCATCCAATGTACTCGTATATGCCAAATGTTTTGCAAGCGTTCTTTGTTTTCTTCTGTCTTTCTTCTTCTTCTAATTTATAGAAATATGACGACTACAAAATTATGAATTTACGCTACACATAAAGTACAAACGTTTCTGTAAGTAGGTATATGTCCTTGATATGTCGAGATAGTAGGGATTCAGACTACTGCCAGTGCCAAATGTCGTGAACGCCAGTAGGTACAGAAACTACCACTCACTAATTGCTTTCTTCTCATTGATTCCGACTATGATCTGCCTTTGTGACATCGTGACTTTGCTGTTCTACATCACAGTACCGTGCTACAATAATTATATCAGACTGAACGCGTTTAATTATACGATTGACTATATAAATACACCGACTCTCCCGCTATTATTTATTAACCAATTATTTTTTAACGCATAAAGCGTTTAATCTCAAGATTGAGAACGTAAATGTTAAACGTAAAAAAATTAAATACAGCGTTTTAAAACAATTACGAAGTAGTTTTATTACAAACGTTTCCTTTCATAATTTTTTAACGTGATTAACCGAAATGTGGTTTATAATTTTATTCAAAGAATAAAACATTTACGAGGTCCTCTAGAGGAGAATTTTCAAACTACATATAGCTACCGTGGACAACCTTTGGCTTGCCGTAAAATTGCAATCTATGAGTAAGTTCCCGAAAATTCGAGTAGATGGCGCCTTTACTAATATCTGACTAGCTAGAATATAAATTTGTACGTGATAAGCATTTAGCTTCATATAGTATTGAAAATGAAATGTTTTATTTAATCAACGCTAGGATAAAACAAACTTTAAAATGTTGAGTGGTCTGAACAAGTAATTTGGTTGATTTTTTATAGCACTCACAAAGGTGACCAACTAGCATGAAAATATCTTTGTTTTAACGAAAGTTTGTATTTGGACCTTTATTTTAAACACATAGGACAGATTTGTTTTTAAATAGCTTTATCATAGTTGTAACTATAATTTGTGTAAGAAATAGTGAAGTCACAGTATTATTCGTTTGCACTTAAAATGCGGCGATGCAGTGGAAATATGAATTCCACTTAATAAAATATATCATGCTTTCACTCTTTCTTGTTTTAATGCATGCGGTGTTTACCTAAAAGGTTGTATGATAAAAAAATGGTGCTAAGACCTGTTAGATACCATGTATGCAATTGTCGGTGAGCCAATTAAAGTAATAAAAAGGGACTTCAAGCATAAAAGGCAACTTTTAATGACATTATTGCAATCATTACACATGGTTAAACTAAACATTACTAAGACGATAATTGTGATTACGTCGCTGAGTATCTCACAAAAGCGAATTCTCCGATTCTTACAAACAAGTCGAATTGTCCCGGCGAAGAAGCAGCTAAGGATATCTGTCAGAGTTCAAATTGATGAGTCTGCAAAAATTTACTTTCCTCTGTGTTTAGTAGCGAGTCGCAGGTGCTCTGATAGAGAACGTTTATTTATCTTCCGTTTGTAAGGCGTTTCGTTTGTGATTTGTGTACAAAGATTTGTTAATATTAGGTCCTTACATATGAAATTAGCGTTTTACTGTACTGACCACTTTGGTTAAGGTTTACAAATTAAAATTTATAAATCTATTCAGCGCGGCAATTATGGGAAAAATTCCACTTTATTGGGGATGCCTGTGTTTAGCAGTGGACCTTCATTGGCTGTTACGGGGATGACAATTATGAAATATTAATTATATTATTATTATTTAAAAACAAGAAATATAAAATTTTATTAAATGCACACATAAAACGTTCGTCTTCATATTGTATTAAAGCAAATTGACAATTTTAAGCAAGATATTGTATAGTATTTATACTCTCAACATTGTTTATAGATTTCCACTACTCATTCATCAACGCCTAGATTAAACAGAAATCATATTTTTTTATTGGTGCAAGAATTGAAATCGTGACCCCTGCGTACCAGCGGTAGACCGACACTTCAAACTCATTGTATTACCTTATTGTTTACCATAACTTCAGAAGTGACGTCCAGTTTCTTGTAAGCATTTTTTGAGTTGGACCGATCGATGAAGACAACTCCAGCTAGGTACGCCACTGGACCAAACGGCCACACGTACAGCAACTCCTTCTTGGATACTGCCGTCATTTTGTGCGCTACCTCCCAAACGTTGAACAGTCCTGCAAAGGAATAATCCCAGATTATAAATTAGAGTAGAATATACCTCTTTCAGATCCAGGTGTCGTAATAAACCGACAGATGGCGGTATATCCACTCAAAACAGCGTAGCTCAAATGCTACAGGGCGGGAATAGGCAGCAGCATTCCTGTCGTGAGCTAAGTTTTGCAATTGCCACCACGCTGCTTCAACAGTGGTCGTTATGCGGCTGCTGAGATGATGATGATGAAAAATTACACACGACATAAGCGTTGGCTTTTTACCAACCACTAGATCATGAAAAGCTACTATGTATGCAAATTTAATGTAAGTAAACATATTTTAAGTATATGAATTTGTTTTCAGAAAAATTACGGTCATGTACAAATTTATTTTTATATTTTTTATGTTAGAATTGTACATGTGTTAAGTGAAACGCTGTTAATTTGGAATAACATTTGACAATGACAATGACAATTTTCTTTATTTTTTTCAAATGAAAAAAATAGCAAGATATTTTCTGAATATTTGATTAAATAAGTACACCGAACTAACGGCCAATAGGTCCGTAAGGTTCTGGACTAGAGACCGTGAAACAAAAAGAGCAGCGTGGGACATCCACCATATTGATGGACGGACAATTTACTTAGAACCGTAGGATTCCATTCAACCGGTTGTATTGGAAATCACTTAGGATGCCTAAAGGATGTCATACGGCGTACGTCTGATATGATGACCATACTTTGAAAAAATATATTCGAGCCAAATTTCTTACATATAATTATATATGTCTTTTAATATTTGCGTTCACTTCAAACAGACAAACTGTATGTAACTGTACTGTAAACGGAATCAATATAAACACGGAGAATGGAAGCTCTGATTGATGCCCAATGCTAAGTGACGACTACACTCGTGGATTGCAATCCACTCCCAATACAAAGTGAAAATTGAAGGGATCAGTAAGATCAATGTATACCAGTCGTTTGGTTATCTAATAGTAAACTAGATAGTTTTTTCAAAATTAAAATATGTTTTTGTAAACAGATAAAAAGCGTTAACGATCTACTAATCGTAACAGTCGAAATATTGTTAGAATTTAAATTTATCAAGTAAAGAATCTACATTGTATCTAGTTTTATATTATAAACTCCATATCAGCGATTAAAAGTTTATTAATGGACATAGGCCTCCCCAAGATAGGGGAATTTTTGCCCTTATTTGCCAAGCTGCTGCTGCCCATCCCCACCCTGTAGTATTTAGGCTGCGCTGTTTCGGTTGGATATACCGCTATCTGTCGGTTCTGGTACCTTAGTCGCCTCTTACGACACCTGGTACAGGGGGAGTTACTATTGTACTCTGCCGGTACCTCGCGGCTATTATAATACGCTTTGTAAACAAAAATAATAATCGAACCAATTGGTCGTCTCTCGTAGAATGTCCTTTCCTAATTTAATTTACAATTCTTGCTCGTAAATCTTCTGATAATAATATTTACTAAAATCAACAGCCATAAAAGTATTTAAAACCATTAAAAATTACTAAATCAGATTACCGAATAAACGTAAACCTTGATTTAATTTATTTTTGTAAGGAAAAACGATTTAATGATTACCAACCAACCAATTAAAAGGAAACAATCTCGAAAAATAAATGAATTTTAAACATAATTTACATTATTTTAATTTTTATAGAATTAGCGTAAAAGTGTATATAACTTCAGCTATGTGTCAGTGAAACTTCCAGAAATAAAGTCTGCTTCAAAGATGTTGATTAGGTTTTTTTTGTTGAAAATTAAACAGGCTTCGGCGAAGGTAATTATTACAAAGAACTGATTGCCGTTGAAGCCGTTAAGTTTTCAAATGGAGTTGTCGATCTGATTAGAACAGGATTGCGCTGGACGCAAGGTGCATGCAACGTGTCTAAGTAGAAAGCCCTTGGAGAGGATAGTCTATAATCAACAATGAACGTCATACAACTGATGAGGATAAAGTACCACATATACGTGTCTTCCGTTTTTATCAAAAACATTTTCTCATAATGAACAGAGACAATTATTATGCGTTGTCTGCATATCTCATGCTTACAATTTTTAAAATAAGCCTCAAATTCCGATTGCAATAATTATCTCTTATCAATTTTTAATATTTTATCGAATGAAATATAGGCAAGTACATATTATCATTTAATCATTTCAATGTTATTAACAAATATCTAGATAAGATAAAAATATATATATGATTTTTTGCTTTGTAAACTGAATATTAAGATGATGAAATCGAAGGGCTGTAAGGATCACAGCTGAGTCATTAAACAAAATTAGTTATTGTTTTTTTCTCTGAAGGTATTTTATCAGTTCTTTAATTTTACTCCGCGGTGTACCGGTGGAGTAAAATAATATTTTCCTCTGTCGTAAGAGGCTGAGCGCAGCCTAAATACTACAGGGTGGGGATGGGCAGCAGCATGGTCGTCACCAAGCTGCGCTCTGCGATTGCCACCACGCTTGCCCAGCGTGGCAAATAGGGCAAAAATCCCCCTATCTTTGAGAGGTCTATGTCCAATAGTGAACTTTCCATGGCTAATATTATGATAATAAATCGATATTGAAAACAGCTAGTTTGGCTATAGGAATTTCAGAGGGGCGCTTTATTGTTTTTTTTATATTAATATTAATTAACTATTGCTAATGATAGTCAGTTTCTGGAGATTCCAATGATCAAATATCTCTTGGGCCTATGTTGACAGGCCCGATGGCGCAGGTGGTAGTGAACCTATCTTGTGCGTCATAGCTCGTGGGTTCTATTACCACCTGTTATTTATATGTATCTAAGTATTATATTTGTGATTCCTCTGTTGCCTAATATCCGTTACACGAGTGCTTCAAGCTATCGTATCTCGGAGTCAGGTCAAAGTATGAGATGTTGTGTGAATTTATTATTATTATCATCACAACTCATTACAAAAATATGAATGTTACAATATTGTTCTGGAATCAATTACGGAATTCACTGTTTTTATGGAATTCTGATTTAACGATGACACCCAGACCCAATGCATGTAATATTTTTTTGCCGGTGAAGAATCTGCATGGTAGAAATAAAAAAGAATCAAGTGCTTGTACCTAATATATCGAGTGATGATTGATGGTTGGACACAATGACGGCGCCTCGGTCCTCGGCTAAGATTTCTCCGTCTCGCAGTATCCATTGTACCTTATAAAATTTTGTGATATGCTTCAGGAACCACGCACCGATTCTGGAAATGTTGAAAAGTTTATATTAAAACTTATTACTTACAGAGACATGTATGTAAGTATGTATCATTTAGACTTAGTAAACAGTTGCCAACCTCAATACTTAAGTGTTCCAATAAGTCGTAATAATTTATGTAAGATAAATACTATATTATATAATAAAATATGAGCTTCCTTAGCTAATATCGCTAATACGCTATTATATTAATTATTAGTCACTATATATATATATAGTTAAAAATGTATGTACACGTTTAACTCTAAAACGACTGCTCCACATGAAGTAACCGACCCTTATGTTGTGTAATTAACATAATTAAGACGCTCGTGGTAACGTTACGGTAATTTTACTACATGTCCGGACGAAGTAGGAGCGTGATGTTAGTATAATAGTAAAAGTAAGTTTTCTGTCGCTTCTGTATGTTTGTGATAACTTCAAAAAAACAAAAACGGAAGTCTTTTTTATACTTTTTCAACTAAAGTACGTCATAAACTTATGTAGAAGATTCTGGGTTATTAAGAAGTAGCGGATGAACTGAGCTAAAATATGGCTAATATTGCTAGACATGAAAAAAGTACAACGGTAATCATTTTATAAGTAAAATTATTACCGTTCTTAAGTTTGATTGACAGATCTTTTAGGTCAATAATCTTCTATTTAATAAATTGTATTGGCAGTGATATAGTTTCTCACGTTTACTGAAACGAGTCTTATATGTTATTTGGATAATTATCTAATTCTAATTCATTATCTTTGTAGTACATAATCACAAAATCTATAAGACGATTAAATTAGTTAGTCGCTTAATAAGATTAGACTTTATATTTTCAATAGATTTCAGTAATAGCTAAATATATTTCGTTTTTTAATACTTATATCAAAACGTCACTGCTGATAGGATTTTTTTAAACATAGGACGTTTATGTTGTCAATATCTTATTTGCTGTGCTAGATTGACTATATCCAGTTTTTCTTTTAATTCAGCAAATAGCTGCGGGAATATATGTAAATACTGTCTGCATTGACAATTGGATTATGTTAAAACGCATGACAAATGATAGAATTTTTTTTTGTAGTATTTCGTACTTAAAATACGAGTAGATGAACACCTAAATTACATACTTGTAGAATCTTATATTCTACAAATTTTCCATTTGAAAACGAATACCACGCGGTAGCAAACATTTTTAAATGTAAAATAAACCGCTTTATGAAGCTATTAAAACATGACTTTGTTTTAATAGCTTTTGACTGTCTGACGGATGCTTTTTCATAGGATTAAGTTGAAATTAATATATAACGGTTATTATAGCCTCTAGAGATGGTAGTTCGAGCCTTCTTATTCTAGCATTAGATTGATTTAATTAAAACTTGCTTCCACCAAAAGTACTTAAGGTTTTGTATTAGAGTCAAGTTAACGTATGCTAAGTTGTGTCAATGTTTTGGTCACAAAATAATAATTATTAAATAAGAACAATTATCTCTAGCCATGTGCTAGAGATCCGACAGTATTAACTTGTGAAACATTCTCAATATTTCTTTTTAATACACTAGTTCGACAAACAGGCAAATAGTCGCGTGATAGTAAGCGTCACTGCAGTCTACAGACGCTAGCAAAATCATAAGGATATCAGTAGCACCATGTAACTTGAGGTTATTATGTCACGTTTCCAAATAATTACACTGCCTCTCTCTCCCTTCAAATCGGAATACAGCAATGCGAGCATTGCTATTTGGCGTAGAAATAGGTGAGAGTGAAGTACCAATGCAGATAATCTTTGTATGAGGTATGCCTCATGTAACTCTATGTGTTAAACACATAGGGATTTCTCTATTCTATCGTCCACAAAGGCAAATAACATATTCCATGTATTTGTGATGTTCTTGTGTTGTTTTTATTGGTGTATAATAAAGAATATATTATTGGTATCATTATATTTTATTTTTATATAAAAAAATCTATAGATCGTCTAGAAACAAGTATTTATCCCAACTCATTTTAAAAATAAATTGAAGAGTATAAGTAGATGTAACATCAATTTAACAATTTTCCCGGTGTTTTACTTTAAATCAGAAGTTTGTTGTATCACTGAAGCGCTGTTTTAAAAAGCCAAAGCATTTAAAATATAAATACCCTTAACTTCGTATTACAGTAACTGTTGTCATCGGTATTATTTTACGAAGTATAATTAACCGAATTTGCACGTGAACATGTTCGATGATGCGGTATACCCTATGATGTTGCTGCGACAGTTGTAAATTAGTTGGGGCGGCAATAAAATACCGTCGAACGATGAACAGCGACCGCAGCGATGCAGTGACTACGCTCCACACAAACCAGTGTGCTGCATTTCCCCAATTCATATAAAACCACAGAACTATGTAGGGCTGGCAAGCAGGGGCTCTTTGACATCTTCACCCGAGCAATACATGTAACATTTCAATTATACATTCTAAATATGCTATTTGAATTTGCAACGCAACTTTCGATGACAAATAAAAGAATATCAGTCCAATTGAGAGTTTCCTTTTTTGTGTGAATTTTGGTTTATGACAAAATATAGAAAGTTTAAATAATAAAACCAATTTTCAATGGCTTTTAAACGCTGTGTGTTATATAATTGTTATCGACTTTACAATAATTACTATTTCAACGATTAGAACGATTCTCGTAAATAAGAGGTATACAGCGTTTAAGAGCCTGTTAAAATGTGGCTTTATCATGGATTGTGAACGAATAAATATAAGAAAATAAGGTTATATAAAAGGAGTTTCGTATATGTGCAACCCTGATTCCCAGTCTTAGAGAGTTAATACTGTCATAACTGCATTAATCTAAATCGTGGTTTGAGATAAGCATGGTATAAAATGCAGACTTTGTAACCAATTGAGCTAATTAATGATTCTTTAAAATTTATACTGTATCAAAAGATATGGTTGTAATGGTTTTCTTTGAGCAAAACAGTGTTTTACTGTCTAATTTTGTTATGTGGAAGCTAAATTATGCTTTGTGGAAGGACACATGCTACTGTTTACCAAGAATTATACGAAGAGAGGCATAGAGCTAGTACTTTGTAAAAAAAAACTCACATTCCCTCGGTGGTTCTATACAATAAAGGTCACCTGCATTAGTATCTCACTCTCATCTATTTCTACCGCGAAATAGCAAATCATATTACTGTGATCTGCTATTTATATACATGTTTCGGTTTGAAGCGTGAGAAAGGCAGTGAAATTACTAAGTAAGGTGTTATAATATCGTCAAGTTACAAAGTTGGCAATGCGCAAGTGATATCTTTGTGTTATTACGGGCATCTATAGGCTGCTGTGACGGTTACTATAACGCGTACTGTATGTTTGTCAATTTAGTCTAATAAAAAGTATTCAATAGTTTACAAGTACCGGTACATTGAAACAGTACCTACTTCTGTTATACTAGTACCGCTAGATGATGGTTTACCCATCTGTAATACGCGCTCAAATGGCGCTGATGGCTTGCAGCATATCCCTTACGAAAATACGCACTGCGATTGCTACTACAATTGCACAGTGTAGCTTTATTGCCAGAATGAATTCCCGTGATGAGTCGCTCAAAACACGTAAAGTTACGGATATCAGACAACATAGTAATCATAAATATACTACTTAAATATATATAACACCCAGATACGAAGTAACCATAAATATCTTCCTATAAATATTTGTCCTGGGTGGGGACCGAACCTATGACCAACCTATGACAAAAAAGGATCACTACCAACTGCGCCATCGGGCCCGTCACTCATGGGCACAATATCCTCAAACGTCGTGGGGAGGTCCACGTCAATTTGTTGACGATAAAACGTCTGATATGATGACGATGATAAACGTTATTGATTGATTTATGTCTATGTTATTGATATTTATAACGTAAAAGAAATTAAAATACAAATAATTGATTTCAATTCGGATTTCAACTGTAGATTCTGTTAGCAGCAATGTCAGGTCACTATGATTAAATTGTGTTTGACACAATCATCTCATGGACTTCTGTCGTAGGGATAAGTGCTCTGTGCTATAGAGTTATGCGGTTTAGGAATACTGTGCATTTAATGATAATGCTTAATGAAACAGAGAGGATTTCGTTTGTTACTTATACATGTTAATTCATTTATAATTTACAAACAATAAATTAAAACATAATTGATTGGTTTTCAAAATTAGCGTTTCTGATCAGTAGACACAATTAATATTCTACAAGGTATTGTTTTGCATTAAGTTTATCTTATGATTTTAGCTACATTGGCTCGTATATCGACATATGCTTGATTTGGGTTAAATCAAGTTTTTTTAATACAAAAATTTTCTTGATAAACCAAACAATTATTATTGTTAGCATCCCTGTTATCTCGAACAAGATCCATATTTGGGGTATCTATATTTTCCTGTATCTAAACGTGCTCGAGCATTGAATGGAATTCAGTGATAAGATATAACTAATAATTATTATTATCATTTTCTCAACCCGGAGCTATTGATAAAGATATCAATTGCGTATTTACCTTTATATATTGTTTTATTGACAATTTAATAATCACAGCTCGTTTCATAAAAGTGAAATCGTCACGTCGCGTCCGTCATTTTTAGCTACAAATCAAATGGCTGTGACCCCTATTTTATTCTCTAAATTTCTTAGTAAACATGTTAGGAATAAAAAATATTTTGCGGCAATTAATATAAACATTAATTGTGGTAAAATATTTTTTATGGGAAAGTCTGAATATAATAATATTTATCATATACTGTATCTCAAGTAATTTTCACGCATGATTTTCCATCCAAATTTCCGACGGGCTGATTTTATTATTAAAATTTATTTATTATTAAAATCAAGTTAATTATAAAATAAAAAAGGGATGGTTGATATTCACAGTTATAATCTAGCAAAGTATCCGGAAAGGTTCGATTTGTTTCATTTACATTGTTGAAAAAAATAACTATTATTCTTTAGTGTAGATTGTACAGGAGAAAGTCTTAATTTATTTTTTGTAAACAAATAGACTTAATATGGAGTTGAAGAATCGGTATACTGTTAGACGTATTTTATTAATGATCTTATTATCATAAACAAATTCATCATCATCAACATCTAAAACTAACTTATTAACCAAAATGCTGGTGAAATTAGTATGACATTGGACAAGTAATGCCTGGAACCCATTAGTCACAGAATTATAAAAAACTGGAACCCCAACGAAAAATAATTGTTATTAAAATACTTGATAAAATAACAAGTAACTATTTATTATTCCTTTCAAGAGTTGGCTGCAACACATAGATAGTATACAGATAATTTTATGACAACACAAACACTCTTGATTATGCATAATGCATGTTAAAACTTAAATATCAAATACAGTTGATTTATTGTGTTTTTTACATATCGGTCTTTTTTTAATATTTTAAACATATATAAATACAAAGTGCAATATTTCTCTTACCATACCACAATCCAACTAACCTGGCGTTATGAACGCTTCTAGGGTTTAGCAAAAAAAACGGCCAAATTATAGATGCGATCGTCGAAGAGTACAAATAGTACAAGAAGAATTTAAAGCCAAACTTGTATTTGTTGGGTTCGGCTTGTGTTATCTTACAGAATAGAAATGCTATCACACATAAAACAATGCACATAAACACTTTGTCCCACATGTTGTTACACAACCGTATTGCTGGAAGCACAATCGGCCTACTATATGCCTCAATACAAACTGACTTAATCTCGCCGGCGGCTGGTTTATCAGATTAGAATTCTGTGATATCAGCAGGAATTTAAATCTTTGAAAAGACTCGTACGCAGTTTTGGTTTGGTATCTAATTGCTATTGTTTAAATAAGTCGTGTATAGGCCCAGTAATTCCTATGGGAATTTCGCAAAATGCCTGCAGTTTAAATGTCAAAATCTACCAGGTTTGTATGTGTGGTACACGTATTATGGTCTAAGAACAAAGAAGTCATTGTCTTATTGATGCTTTTTGATTTATTTATATTAGAAAACCTAATTCCTTCCTCCAATTTAGCCAAGATACTTCTCATAAAATCAGCTTCCTAACAATAAAAGTTCTGAAAGGCATAGCATATTTTTTTGTTGTAAAACTAAAAAATATGCTATACCTTTAGCATATAAAGGAATAGGAGGAAATAGATCTTTTATACCTTTATAGATATAAAAGATATATTTCCTCAAATAATACAACTGCTATTTTGATATCAAACATATTTCAATTTTGCTTCATTGTCTATGCATGCGAGATGCGTACATCTATTTTTATATGTGATATAAAAATATCTAGTATTTAAAATGATTCCATGTCGGAAATGGAGGTCGTTTGCGATGATTCTGATGACTCAAAGCAGTGGGCGACTCAACCTTTAAAATTGCATATTATATTGCGTCACCTCGATGTGCATGCATTACATTCTGTATATGCGTATAGAATTACATTGATATTACCACACATTTTCATTGATCGATTGTACTTCGAACTTCATTGTACTTCATCATGGATTTGAGTATATGACATCTATCAAATCAAATAATAAAATCAAATCAAAAAATAAATATATCAAATCTAAATATCACTACACAGCGTGTAAAGAATATTGTTAAGGATTTTCAGAATTAACTATTAATTGTTTCCATGAAAATACACAGTAAAATTTTATTTATCACGCTAATTACATTATACAACAAACATAATAATATTGTTATAAATCTACATCTACATTTTAACTATTAAATGACAAAGAAACGACACGTAAAGTTATTTTTTATATACTACACATTTTATAATATCAAATTTCACAAAATAACCTAAAACTCAATCCACCATTGAATCACTGATGCTCTCCGTTGCGCTCCCACTATTCGACTTCCAATTAAAGCCTTTGAAATTTAAAATAATTAAATTGCATTTTCTTAAATATATTTTGTTATATAATACAACACAAATAATATATCTGCAATAATGTAAAAGACAGATTTTAAAGTGTAAACAAAATTTAGAACTGGGGGTCTCATGTTTACGGCAACCGTTTACTAACAGGCGGACCATATAAATCCAGTCCACTGTTGGATTTCAACCTGGTCATTTCCATTAAGGGTTTTTACCATTATTACGCTGTTGGTCCGCTCCATTATTAAAGATCGCGAAATCTATGGCGACCACTTCAGGGCTTCCTAGAGGCTAGAGCTCAGCTTGAGTTTTGTCGTTTCGAATTTTTAGATCGTTAGCAAAAGGAGGAGGACTGAGTAAGTCCGATCGCACTAGTGCGGTCGGTATTCACTTGAAGGGTGGAGACTGCACGCGTTCGCTGTCAAACGCGTGCGTACTGCGATACGAAAATATTCCGTGTTTGTGATTGAGAAGAGACAGCGAGAGATACTGAGATTCTTAGTGTTGGTAAGTCAGTTTAATATTATGTTATAACTAAATCCGAAAAAACAGATGACGTCTAGCAAAACACAGGCCAGATGAACAGTGAAAACCTTTAATGTCGTCTTAGAAAAGAATTTAATATGAAAGAATTCGTGTTTACTTACACCTGTGTAACTTGCTGTGTAAGCCTATGGTTTAACATCTAATTAAAAGCTAAAAACCGCTTTTTAAAGCCATTAAAATAAGTTGTTTTATTTAGGTTAAAGATATTTTGGATCGCCGAAGAAGACCTGTAATTCAGCACAGATAGTCGTTAGGTTTTGATTAGAATAGACTACCTGAATACAGAAGTGTTTTAAAAGACCGGTTAAGACGACAATATCATAAGCTAATGCATCGAGTTTGGTGCTCGTTTTATTATTAACCACAAAGAGTGACTACAAGAGAGCGAGAGTTGAATCGCATTAACTCGGCCATCATATTTATGAACTTCAGTAGCAATAACTAGTACATGCTTTCTGTAAAGTAAATTTCGAACATTGATTTCTAGGGTTGCTTTTTATATTCTTCGTAGCTTGTGGTGCCTCCGCAATGTTTGTCGAAGTGTAGTTAAGTAATAAATAAGTTGTGTCAGTGACTTAATTCATATGGACATTATATAAGATCATTTGTATAAGTATAAAATCGGATTTATGTAGAGATGTTTCACAAGACTGCCTTACTACTACGAGCTTTTTTGGTAAGTTTATTTTTATAATAGTTTATTATTATTATTCAATTATTCTTGTAATCGAACTAACTTATTACTACTTAAGTATGTTTGTTTTTTTTAGTTATATATGATTTGACATTATACTTCTAGCGTTATGTAGATTTTAATGTGGGTCAAATTACATAAAGAATAATACTTAAGTTGGGTACGATGTTAGTGTTGTTGAACATACAATTTGCGCATAATAATAATATAATTGCCCTCTAGGCGGCGCTGTCTGAGTCTGTTCTAAGAGCAAGCGCACAACGTAAGTGAATATTTCAAGTACATAGCTTGCTCACCGTTCTTAGTCATTAAGGAATACCATATAACTACATAATACAAGATCCCATCGCTTCTGTCTGTATCGATGTTCACGATAAACAGACAAACATACAAAACATATTTTCATAGTGTTTTTTTACCTTAGAACGAAGTGATTAATGCTATAGGTGTATAATTATAATCCATGTTTATCTTTCCGATGGCGCAGGTGGTAGTGATTCTGCTTTGTGCGCCGAATGTTGTGGGTTCGATCTCCAACCAAAACAAATAATCATATGAGAATGTTTGTGTTTGTTCTGTATTGAATATATGTTTTGATGTATTATATTTGTAATTCCTCTGTTGTGTTTTAAGTTCGTAACACAAGCTTTAAGCGACTTATCACGGGGCCAGGTCAGTGTATGAGATGTTGTGTGAATTTAAATGAAATATGTTTAGTTTAATTTAAATAATTTGTAAAAAACACACGCTAATTGGAATCTTTACTAACCTAACTATGTACACTCACTTAGCTTCAGCAAAGTGAGTGTACATAGTTAGGATATAGAACCAAACCATAAAGTACTTATTTGAAAAGCCACGATTTAAGTTACTTCCTTAATAACTTGCCAACGGTACCAAGGTTGTGTGAGACATTTCACAAAATAATAATTGTTGTAATTACCGGTCTACTGTTAACATATTTCCCATGAGTAAATAGTATAGCAAAATCATTACGTAAATTCATGTTTTTCCTTGTCCCACGTATGAGCGCGTAATTAATCGTTGAAGAGGACGACAAAGTCGTAAAAACCTTTGTTTATGTTAGAAACGATTTACGCTAAATAGGTTCACTGTTTTTTGAGGGGAGGCCTTGTGTTTTTCTCATACTAAATGTCTTTTGAAGTATTAATTTATTTTTTATGTATTTATTATTCTCTTCAGTTATTGGGTAGACTCGAGTAAGTAAACAAGGACCCGAGTAATTTCATATAACTATTTGTCCGATAATATTCTTATCACAAATACGATTGGCTTTAGCACGTCACAGTTTAAGATATAATTCAATGTTTAATAAAATATTTACCAACTATGGGAAAATATTTATTTTTTACATACAGCAATGTGTGTGTGTAGCTTAAATACTACAAGTTGGGAATATCACGCCATTTAATTTTTTACACAATTATGAGCAAAATGCGCTCCAGATTTTTTATTTTTTTTATTATAACAGGTCTTAAAAGCATACAGTCCGTGTAAAGTAAGCGTTACTGCAGCCTATAGACGCTTGTAATATTACAAGGATATTAAATTATTACACTCAAGCGTTGCCAACCTTGTGATTTTAAAGATATTTTGTCACATTCACAAAGATATTATGTTCCTCACTATCCTTTCTTGGCGAGGCCTATATCCAGCAGTGAGTGTTCTACAGCTGCTCTGATAATTTATAAAAAAACACTTGTCGAGTATTGCGTAGAATAAATAGCAATAAAACGTAAGACGTCCATGGATGGATACAGCTCACAGCACAAAATAGGGACTTTTTCTAGGTCGGACAGGTGTGGTGGAAATCTCAAAGCGTATAATTAAAAAGGGGATGTTGTTACAAATTGCCTCCCTGTTGTATTTGAGCTACACCGTTCCGCATGATTATACCGTCATCTATCGCTTTCGATAACTCAATCAATACATACACCAAATCGCCACTTGTACCCTGATACAGACCGGTCTGGTTTAATACCACGGAGAAATAAGCCATTTACTGGAACACTCATAATCGAGAATGAAAATGATTTCAGAAACTATCATGAGAATAATGACCGGACGTATGACAAAATCACCTCAGTTGAACTACAATGTGTAATGTTTTGAACACGTGTCAGTGTGAGTGTCCAGTTAGCCGCATAATAGCATATATCGGTCGTTATATCTTTGCCCCTCGAGACGTAAGAGGGCTAACAAGGGTACTAAGTTCATGATAACGCGCAATCTATTATAAACTAGACATTATTAATCATAATAGTGTTAGCTAATTGAGTGTACATCACATAATCTCAAGTAACTATTGCTCTTATAGCAATATTTATTCTTTCGTAAAATAAAATATTGTTTGGGTTTGTTCTCTATTGTGTTTGTTCTGTGCCATTCGCCTGTTATCTGATATCCGGAACACACACGAGATGCCGAATAAGATTTTTATTTTTATTAATAAACGAAAAGCAATATGTACGTGAATGTATTTTTAAGCTTTATTAAATTATTTATCGATCAGATATAAATAAGTATGTAAACAATTAATATTACATTACCATGCAGTCTTACTCGTACTAGTTTAACCAAGCCCAATGCTAGGTCTAAGATAAAAGCTGAACCTTTATTAGGTGCTGTTAATAATTCTGTATTGGTTTTCAGATACAGCTACATAAGCGTTTACATTGTATTTTATTTTATTTTATAAATTATAATTGTTTTATTCGTTTTTTTATCCTCACCATTGGGCGTCCACTGTTAACCATATCCCTTCCTAAAAAGGGGGAATTTTGCTTAAAATTTTTTGTCATGCTAGTGCAAACGTGGCCGTAATCGCAGAGCGTTACCTAGCGACGGGAATGCTGCCCATCCCCGCCACATTTAAGGTACACTGCTTTGGATGGATATACCGCCATGTATCGGTTTTAATATATAAGAAGATACTATTCTACTCTGTTGGTACCTCACAGCAAATTTGTAATGTGTCTTACTTATTTGTTTATTTAGTGTTTGTAAACTCTTATATATATTGATATATCATAGGTTTTAAACTTGAAATTGGGGTAGAGAGAATAGAGCGCTGAAATGATAGGCATCAAGTTTCTCTAACATAATTCTAAAGTATAATCAAGTTTGCTGCAACTTCAGAACATTGATATATCTCGAAGTACTTGTTATACAACACCAGGCACACGGTATCCTCTACGATGTATGTACTACAGATGTATGTGGTCAGGTCACATGCTTTTTTTCCATTTAGGAACATCTAATTATATATTCTTAAGTAGTGCCTTAATATTAGTATTTGCGTAATGTGATATGTATGATTAGATAATATTATAATATTTCTATTTACAATATTTTAATTGCAAGATGTTTCGGATGTATAGTTGAGCTCAAAATAGATTACTATTTATACCACATAAATATCAAACTTGTTTACTTCATAATTTTGTTACTCACAAATATACTCACAAAACAAACATGGTTAACAGAATTTCCTTAGAAACTAATGTAGATGTTTTCGGTGAAAGAACGCTCTCGTGATAAAATTTCGGACACGGTGTATAAACATTTTACGAGGAGCTGTGTCTTGCCTCGTAAATGGTCCTGCGAAGACCTAAGCCTCTTAATACTGCTCAAAGGTAAAGATGTGTCTCTCTTTTAATCTATATAGTATATAGTGGAATACATATAATTAAACTGCTAAAGATCTGGACTGTAAATAAAGAGATATAAATAGATGCCATATGCTTACAAAAATCACAGGTCTTGTAACATGAAAAATACATTTACCTTCTTATTGTCAATAGTTGATATCTACCTTTTTGGCTAAATCTACTACTTAAATTACTAAAAGGTTTAAACTACTTCAGTTCTTGTACTACTACTACCAGTAAATCCTGTTCAATAAAAAATAAAGGTAACTGTATTTTGATATAGCAAGCTCAACGCTATCTTCAAAATTGTAAAAGCTACGATAGTGAAAAGGGGTGATTTATTTAGTATATAAATAAATTTACGTTTGGGGACGGCCTTGCATTGCCTCATAAAGTCCCCAAACGGTATCTTAAACGTAACCTAATTTTGGAGAACATTGTAGATGTATAAATTATAGATTGTTATTTTGGCGTGCTACGTTTTCAAAAAAATGTTGGAACTAACAGCATAGATGAGGGTTATCAAATACTTACTTAGATGTATGAGACAGATTCAGAGATGTACTATTACTAAACTAGTACTAAACTTTGCCTATGCTATGTTCAGATTAATCAAAAACTTTATCTGAGCATAGAATAGGCTAAGGATTTTAAAGATATTACTAAACGTAGAGACGTCGCGTCTGCTCGCTTGTACTAATATTTTATATTAAGGTCTACTAAGGCCATTAAGGCTTAATACATTTTGAAATTTATCTTTTATTTCTAAGTAAATATTTAATTTAATAATAACAGTTTTAAAGTAGATAAAGATCAGTGTTACTAAGTAAACTTAGGTAACAAGACCGGTATCAAACAGTTTCGAGAATTTATAAAAATAAATGTAAATGTAACAAATTTTGGCAATTAAAGCTTTGAAGGTAACTTTTTGTTTAGATTTAAAAAATAATAATTAAAAAACAACATGCCCAGACGAAGACGAGATTAGTGGCATTGCACTAAAGATTTAATAATAATAATAATAAATACTTTAAATACTGCAAACATAAAAATACATGAAAAGCAACCTTTGGATGAAAATAGTGAATGAAACAAAGAGGTAGTAAGAGGTGTCTTTTAAATATACATAACGTAAATAGATTGTATTTAAGAAAATATAATTAGATATAACTTTAATGAAACTAAGTGATCCTTCACCAACCGTTTAAACACAGACAGGGACTGCGTGCATCTAATATTAAGCGGGAGTGCATTCCAAAAACGAACAGCCCAAAGGAAAAAGGCCGTAAAGAACTTACTAAAAAACGTTGTGAAATGTACAGGCGTTTTCAGTAAAAGGTTCGCTGATGACCTGAGAGATTTCTCGTGGCTGTCACCTAGGAAAACGAAACGATTTTTAGAAGGTATTTTAAAGGGTAGGAAAGGTCGAACAGTATCTTTTATAATAAAGACAAGATGTGAGCATGCTTGCGAAGTCGAATGGGAAGCCATTTGAGCTTAATTCGAAATTAGGACACGTGATCAAACTTGCGTAAACTAAAAATGAATCTTATGCAACATAATTGTAGTTTCTCGAGCTTCTCAAGTTGGTCTTCGTTAAGATTTCGTGAATTAATAGTAGTTAGTTGTCGATTATATGTTCGGAATTATTACAGGTGTAAAGCCAATAACATGAGCGTGAGTAACGATGTGTTCCTGGATGTAGCTATGCCTGCCAGGAACACATAGTTTATTTTTCATTAATATTACCTTTGAATCAGTCGCTATATAATTGGGTGATTTGTAATTCATCGCCTTCATCATTATAGCAGTCGTGACTAGTCAAGCCTCCTTAAAAGAGGAGGGCTGCTGAACCCAGAAATATTGCTGCCATCCAACCATCCAACCATCTCTGCCTGTGCAATTGAACTGCGCTGTATTAAGTGGATGTACAGATCTTTAACACTAATTAAGTAAACTAGCTAGGCTTAGAACTAAGAGAATAACTAGAAGTTGATTTTGAATGCTACTAACGCATGCACAAAGTCGAAGCGCTAAGTACAATAAATAATAAAGCTTTGACTTTAACTAGAATAAATATATATTTAAACTGATAATGAATTATACGTTGTGTTGCTGATCGTACGTGAAACAGGCGATCGGCAACTGGACAATCTCATCACCATCAAATTGAGGGGGAACCAGAAGTTTTCGTCGTATTAATTTATTAAAGTGTCTGTTTGCTATATCAAAATAGCATCTTTTTAAAACAGACATACAAAAATTAGCACGTTACTTAAAAAAAATAAGTTATTATTTTCTTTTTGTCTGTTTGAGGTGAAATCCAAATTGCGAGGACATATTAACGAGACATTTAAGTGCAGATAGCTGATATTACAAAGCTACTTTTATTATTTAGTATGCATTATGCAATTAAACTGATAATGAACTAGGCGTTCTGTTACTGATCGTATGTGCAACAAACAATTACATAAATTCATAGCGGTTACTTATAAATAGGCAATTTGTAATTGAACTGAGAGGGAACTAGCGTTTGATCTTGGACAAACGTATATATACAGCAATGTGGCTAGCTGATATCAGGCAATAAGTAATTGACTATTAGAAGAATCAGATACAATGGTGTTAATTGCAAATATAACACACGTAAACATAATGTAAATTCGGGCAGTTCAATGTAAGTAAATGCAATCACTTCATTGCTGATCATCCGAATAGCGCTGGATGATAATAAGCCATGTCTACCGGGAATTTTTTTGAAATCTCTCAGAAAGACCTATGCTCCACTGCGATTTTTGATATAAAATAATAAAGGTCACAGCAGTGAAAGTAAGCGTCACAGCAACCTCCAGACGCTTGTAATAGCACAAGGATATTACTAGCGCGTTGCAAATGCCACTTTAAATATTGTCACATTACCCAGTAATTTAACTGCCTCTTTCAACCTTCAAACCGGAACAGCAATACGAACATTGCTGTTAGGCGGAACAAATAGGTGAGAGTGAGGTACCAATGAAATGACCTTTGTAATAAGTCTACCTTATTAAAAGTAGTTGGCAGAACTAATTATTTATATTTAATTACCAACAGCACCATATGATTTTCCTATACATTATGATCATATATTTACAAATTAAGTAAAATGAGGGAGGACATGTTCAAGGCTATATTATACGTATTAGTTATCTTTATTACTAAATAATGTAGCGATTTCATTTAACAATATATAATAATTATGATAACGATGAGGAGGACTTCCATTGTAAGCAAAGACAGGACATAGGTTCATCTCGTGGGATACGAGATATTATTGATATCCGACTCAAAAATCCACAGAGAACATTGAACGTATTCTGGATTGTTACGTAGCCTACAAAAACTGCACAAAGCCTATTTCTGATTAAGCAGTTGGAATTTTATCAGATACGAAACCGATTAATGATGGTTATCCTACAAGAATCGATAATATAATCATACTTCTTACGGAGAACCGTAAGGCGTGTTTATAGAAGTATAAACAATAATATTACCTCAGAAGGTTTACGGAACAATTTCCTTTGTAAAATTTTGACTGTTCGTAAAGATTGCAAATTAAAGGAATGTTTTTTTATGTTGATTGTGTTATAACATCAAAGACCGAGTACAGCGTTTTGAACAGATACTATTAAATAGCTCGGGGCTTCGGGTTTTCACTAAGCTCTTGTTAGTTCATTAAGAATTTCCAGAAAATAGGTTTATAAGGAAAATTACGTTTGATATTACAGTGGTTTTTATTAAATGTGTTTGTTGTTTTATAACTATACTAGATTTGTCAGCACTTCGGGGAAGGAACGACTTATAAAAATACTTTAATATTATCTTTTACTAATTGAATAGACTGGCCGCGAAGTACTGGCAGGGTAGAATACTACCTCCCCGTGTACCAGGTGTCTTTAGAGATGACTGAGGTATCGGAACCGATATATGGCGGTATACCCACCGGATATAGCATACATCAAAGGCAATAGGGTAGGGATGGGCAGCAGCATACGCAGCGAAGCTAATGCGACCACGCCTGCCCAGCGCGGCAATAATTGGCAAAAATGTCTTTCTAGGGGAAACCTATTTCCAGAAGTGAAATTTCTACGGAATTGAACAAACCGGCAATGTTTGAAATGCTATTCAAGGATGTTTCGAAGAGTTAAATTGATCTGAAAACTTTTTATTTGCCATTTACTTGATTTTGTTTTGTCCTCTCACAAAGGTAATTTGCATAGGTGACGCAGAGGAGTGTTTCAGAATGAAAGCTATGGAACCAACAGGATAGTGAAGGGTTGATTTATGTTGCCAGCCTCACGTTGCTAGTATTAGTAATTTGAAAATCTATTTAGGTTTTGGTTATCTGCCCTTCAAGAGGTCTTTACTTTTCAAAATAATAGTAGTTCATTTACTTCCTATGAATTTCAGCTTACCCATACAAAACTTAATCTAAGTTAATAGGTTCATATATAGATATACAGCATACACTGAAACAAATAAAGCTTTGCCGGTGAAAATATATGAATAATCCCAGTAAATCTCTATTTTTAAATTAATAGCTTGTGAAAATAACAAGGCTCAGAGCAGAGAAGGGAGGCCAATGCGTCCCCCGCGGCCGCTGCAACGAGTAGAACAAAGCAACACCCACTATAGAAGAGATTTGTTGTTCTGTTACGACGACACGATAGAATTTCTCGTCAATAGACCAAAAGAAAGCCTCCGATGCCGAACGAAGCTAGATTTATTTATTATGCAAGTCCTTTTATTATTATTTATACTATGTATTCTTTTTATTACCTTATTGTTTTATGTTTAGACGTACCTGTATCAATTACGTATTTGATTTCTTCGCATTTAGTTCATAGAACAACTCGACGGTAGAAAAAAGAAATGAATAACTATATTAAATAGTATTTGTAAAATATGAGCAAAGTATATACAAGTTCGGTTAATTGATTAATTATTAATAAAATATGTATTTAAATAAAACTTACATTTTTTCATTTTTTTCTCATACAGTTAAATTGTCTTCAGTGGATTTTATGTTAAACAGTGGATTTTCTACTGCTGTTATTTAATATTTTATTTAAATTGTTGTATTCTTATGGATTTCTGAAGATTTGGATCGCTGGTATGATCAACTTATGGTTTATTTTAATTATTCAACAATCTTATTAAGAAAAAGAGGCGATGTATGTTTTTTATTATACCACCATGGTGACAAATGCCCCGCATGATGATAAGCGGTTATGGACGCCTACAACACAATAGATATCACACGCGCGTTGCCGACTCTTAAAGCATAGTTACTCCATTATTGTAATAACCAGATTTAAGGAAAAGAGAGCTCTGCACGGGAGAGAGTAGGAGAGAAATTCTTAGGAAATCACTGTGTGCGATCATTTGAGTCAACTTTTTATTCATTACATACATATATTCATACTTACATCACGCCTGTCTCCCGTCGGGGTGGGCAGAGACCATTGATCTTTACTTGTTACAATATGGGCATACCTCTCTAGCTGCTCTTACTCGCATTAGTTCTTTCGTTCACGCTCGTTTATTCTTGGTACTTCTGACCTGGCCCTTCTTTAATACTTCTTTACCTGCAAAGGTATGAAAATAAAAAACCTCTTACAACTCTTCAGCTAAAGATAATAGTACTTGATCATCAGCTTATAGAAGTCATTTGTTAAGTAACCTATACATGCTTAATCCACATTTACTGGCTTTTAAATCCGACAGACAGTTATCTATAAATAAGTTAAATAACCAAGGCAATGCTACACATTTCTGTCTGACACCTCTATGGATGTTGAGCCATTCAGACACCGTTTATTCTAACGCAAAGAGCACAATCCTTGTAAAGAGATTGGAATGCCTGAATTAGACGGTCACTCACCCTATATACAGACATATTCTTCCACAACTCCTTTGTCACAACCCTATCATAAGCATTTTCTAAGTCTACAAAAGCGCAATACCTTCTGAGCTTTTGCAAGGCACCTTTCGGCTAATGCAGCTCAAGTAAAAGACTTGATCCATGTACCCCATTCCCTTTCTAAAACCCGCTTGTACATCCCATATCTTTTTTCGGTGTCATTCATAACTCTTCTTATTAACACCTTTGCATAGAATTTGCCGACGACGCTAAGAAGGCTGATGCCACGGTTGCTTTTACAGTCTTGCTGCGACCCTTTTCCTTTGTACAAGGAGACAATAACCAATTTGCTCCAATCATTTAGAACTTTGCCTGTCCTCCTGCACAGGTTGAAAAGTACAGCTGACTGACTACAATTATTTCTCCAGACTTCAGCATCGGCAGTCACTCTGTCATACCCTGCATCCGTTTGTGCTTTCATACTTTTTAGTGCACTTAAAATCTCATCCATACTTATCTCAATTCCGCTGCCATAATATATTACTTTTCTCCTCAGTATTTATTTCTCTTTCAAATTTCCTTCCATTGCTTAAGTGTTCGCTCTTCACCTTGCACAATCTCACCCATGGGGTTTCTTATAACGCTAGGCTGCCAAGAAGATGACTTTAGCTTTGCTTGTCGTACATTCTTCCGCTTATTCATTATTGAATTTAAAATCAATAAAAGAATTAATCACTTCAGATTATTTGATACCTATAAAATAATCTTGCTCGTGAGGTATCGGCGGATTAGAATAGTACCTTTCACTGCACCAGGCGTAAGAGGCGACTAAGGTACCAGAGCCGACAGATGATGACAGTATATCTATCCGAAACAGTGCAGCTCAAATGCACAGGGTGGGGATGGGCAGCAGCATCCCCGTCGCGAAAGCTGCTCTCTGCGATTGCCCTTGCCCAGCGCGGCAATTATGGGCAAAAAACCTCCTTTATTGGAGAGGCATATATCCAGCACTCGACATTTAATAGCTGGTATGATGAAAACAATCCTCTTTATTGTGGTATAGTACAACCATAAAAGGGGTTTTCTTAATTAAGCGATGTATTTGCATGTAATTTTAAGTACCCTGGTATGATTGTCTACGTTTCAAATATAATTTTTATAAATAAAATAAAAATAATCTATATTTCAAATTTAAGTAAATATGTCTATCCTCTAATGAAACTGTATTTTGTGAATTACTAAAATAGTATCTACCGAATATGAGTCTGAGGACATGGCGACGGTATCAAGAGACCAAGTTCGGTCAGAAAACGGTACGCTTAACTACGAGATGAACAATACAATACGTACAATATTTTTTTAAGCAATGGACTAAAATTATTGTTTTATTTTGACTATTGGACTAGTGGTCCGATATCCACCAGAAACAGTGTAGCTTAAATACAGATAGATGGTGGGGATGGGCAGCATTTCCTTCGCGAATGCTGCGCTCTGCGATTGCCAGCACGTTTGCCCAGCGCGGCAATTATGGGCAAAATTCTCCCTTTCTTGGGGAGGCCTATGTCCAGCAGGGGACTTCCAATGGCTGTAATGATGATTATGAATTTTAAAATTAGAAAATCTAGTTTTATGCAGTTATCATAACTGACCAAAATGATTAATTAGAGAAACATACAGTACATATACTACGGTAGCTCCTTTGGTTGAAATATAAAGAAATCTCAAATGAAGGAGATTCGGAGTTCTACACCACGGAAAGAAGAAGAAGAACGAAGCTAAGGCGAGTCATTGTAATGAAAATGTTTCAACGTTCTTACAGCTAAATATAGATACAACAAAATTATTCAAAAATAAATTCTACATTTACAGTGTACCTATATTAGGGTTAGTCATGTTTTTTTTACAAAAGAACTGAAATGTGGGTTATGTTTTTCTTTGATATCAATCACAAACTAGATCATCCGATCCTCTCAATATTAAATCGGCGATGACTGAGATAGAATAAACAAGTGGGGCAAGTCTGATTGGAAAAACTTTTCGAATTCAACTTTCGCCACACGCTGAGAACACCCCTGCTAATTGTTCGGCCTTCTAACTCTAACTTCAAATGAGCCACTCACAGACCCTGGTACTTTGTTTGTATATATATACAGGACGTTTCATGATAAGATTTATGGGAATTGATTTTAAATAATCTTGTTCTCCTTGAGTTTTGGTCTTTATCACTCGTTTGACGAACAACTGAGGGACCACAAATATAATACTTAAATACTTCCTTAACACCCAGACACTAAACAAACACATACATTATTCGTATACATAATTAAATTTACACACATATCATTCTATTACATCTGCGCCATGGGGTCGACAAAAAAAATCATTTTGAGATTTTACTTCACAGGAAAAAGTTAGTTATACATATCTTGAATTTCAAGTCGAGCAAGAAATTCTTTTATTTAAAAATAACTTAAAAGCGACTGCTTTCGTATCACTATTCAGGTAGGCCCAGGCGTTCAAGTAAGCTCGCAATTTAAAAAAGCTACATATAATGTTTGTTATACTGAGTATATGACGACACTGGTGAGTCAGTGGCAGAGTTCGCACTACACGTGTCGTTACGTTGTCTTCAATCTCCGGTCTAGACGGGATTAGTCTTTGACAGGACATATTCATTAATTTCTTAATAGATTTTCACCCGCGTGGAGTTCACTTTATATCGCGTCGCTACATCGGATCCTTATACTGATGTAAGGATCCTTTTATATTTCTGGGGTTCAATTAATTCATGACAATTATTAACAAAATTGACTCACGAAACTCAAACGTACAGACAGATACGGATTTGGAAGACGTTATTTCGACACGACGACACATTTAACACTTTCCTGTATTATGTTAACATGATTCGAATTTTTGCAAGCATCATTAATGTCGGTCACACTGATCGTTTCGGCATGAAAAGTAGATTCAGCTATTGTTCAAAATCTAAGTAGCATGATACTACTTAGATTTTGAAAGAAGGTTTATTTTAATTACAGAGTGTAAAAATAAACCATTTCAAAATAGTTTGCGATCAAAGTAGTTTTATTTTTACATTTCAAAAAGCAAATTTTGTTTTGATCAAACTACTTGCCTTATAACATACATAAAAGCCACTAGTAACGTCTCGAATCATTTAAAACTAGTTAATATTCATAATTTATAGTACAAACCAGACGTAAATAAATATAATTCAAATAAAATTATATTTGTTTATAATAAGATTTAAGATTGTTTACATTGAGAGATCAATAGCAAAATGTTAATAAGGAATGCTCAATTGCAACGACCTTCGTGTAAATTGTAGTCCATTCCAAAACTGTCCAGTTTTGGAGGTTAGCCGCTTAGTCTTGACCTTTCTTTGGTGATTTGTTAGCTTATGTTATATGATTATATAAGATTATATAATATAAGTAGTTTTGTTTTCGTATCAAATTCTCGCCTTCAATACTTTTAACAGAAATTGTTTTAAATATATTATCTATAGTTGATCGTTTATGCGTCTAATAGTTAGTGGTCATTTGGATGTTTATAACTTTTGAAATGAGTTATATTATGACTGGTTTTACAGACCGCTATCTATTATTTTAATTTTTAGAGAAAATTAACGTGTGGTACCGGCAGAGTAGAATAATCCTTCCCTGTACCAAGTGTCGTAGGAGGCAACTGGGGTACGGGAACCGACAGATGGCAGTATATCCACCTAAATGAGTGTAGCTCAAGTGCACTGGGCGGGGATGACTAGCAGCGTCTCCGTTGCAAAAGCTACGCTCTGCAAATGCCAACACGCTTGCCCAGCGCGGCAATTACGGGCAATATCCCCCTTTTTGGGAAGGTTATATCAACTTGGACGTGGGCTTCCAATGGCTGATATGATGATAAGATAAGTTTAATTTTATTAAAAAATATCTTTTATTTTTGTATTTTATATGTAGAAAGTTTTGATGTTCTCTTATATCTTTTTATGAGTTCCTATGAAACTCTATTTACACTTACTTAATCTGAAGAAATTAGTTAACTTTACGTTTAGGTAACTTCTAATAAATAATAGCCTAAGCGTCACAATAAATACTATTTAAAATAAAAGTAAATTCGTGATATCATGGTGATAACTAACATAATAAAATATTAAGAACTTATTTTGACGTTTACGATCACATTAGTGGGTATTACGTTTACAACTTCAGAGTTCAGCTAAGAATTATAGCAATTGAACGAATTTATGATAACTATAGATGGTAATAATAATCAGTACAGATATACTACTTAAAATAATTTCGATGTGATTAATTGCGGATTATTGTTATTTGCATGATTACGCTGTATTGATAATATTGGTGATTATATATTTGTTTAGGTACTTAATGTTTACCGGATCATCGAATGCTTTAATGTTTTACCAAGTATGAATGAGAGAATGATCTTATCAAACAATAACAATAAACTCACATAAATGACAAATCATCATCTGCTTTAGTGCAAGTCCGAATCTTGAATTATAAGTCACATAAACGTAATGTAATCTTGTGATACGCGCAGTGTAATCTTGTGCGCCGGGGATTTGATCCCTACCTAGAACAGATATCTTTATTATTAAGTTATTATTATTTGTATTTGCTCTGTGTTTGAATTTTTTGATCCCTTTGTTGTATGACCTTCGTAATACAAGTGTGTAAGAGTCAGGTCGATGTATGAGATTTTCTGTACATTTATTTATATTATATGAATATATCAGAATCATTTTTTGACGTGTTTCTAGAGTTTTTCAATTTTATAAAAATGTTATAAAAGATAATGGAAATATTCAACACACACACAATTTCTCACTATCAATTTCAATTTCACAATATCTCTATACTCACTTTATTTTAATATATAAGTATTTAAAAATAATATACTTAAAAATAAAATAAATTTAAAGTGTCTGTTTGTAAATCCAACTCTATCAAAATCAGTACAGTATCAATTTCTTAAAGTTTTTGTGTCTCTATTTGATCCGTCTAATATCTAAAACGGCTAAAGCGATTTTGACGAGGCTTTTATTATTAAATTAAATAGCTGATATTAAAAGGAGTATATTATGATATTTTTATTTTTAAAAAACAGGGATCTGTAAAAACTTTACACACACATATATACTGCATTTATTTAGTTTATTTATACAAATATGTATGCCACGTTTATCTATTTTGTATATATATTGCTTGCACCACTATATATATATATATATATATATATATATATATATACTTTTTCCGTTTTGTGTAATGGTTGACTGGGAGATAATGCCATCTGGCATTAAGTCCGCCATTTGTACATTTTGTAACATTTTGTGCAATAAAGTTAAATAAATTAATAAAATAAATAGATATATAAATCCATGATGTGTAACGTTTATTAAAATTTTTCGCTATTCTTACAGAAACGGAAACTACGCGGGTTGAATAGAATTAATCTGGATGTATAGAATATATCCTCTGCCGCATATTGAATCTGTATCATTTCAAACTTGTCACTCGATTAGTGATGTGCACAAACGAGTTAGAAGAAAACATGAAAAGTTAGAAGGAATGAGAAAGTGCCGCGAAGAAAACACGCTCCGATTCCATCAAGCTCGAACGGTGAACTGTAAAAGAGTCGTAACCACTGCAAACAACGACGGGGTAATATTTATGGGGTTGTTTTGACAGCGGGCCTGTGGAGCGATATTTTTCTTTCACACCTAAATTTTGGTCACGTGCTTATCTGGTGCCAAAAATAGATAATGGCGAAACACATTGTTTTGTTAATGTATTACGTATTGGATTATTTGGGAACGCCTTTCGTTCGTAAACGTAACTTGATTTAATATCCAAATATATAAATAAAGAAAATCACAATATTATTGTGTTATATTCTTCAAGTTATTACTTCTTCGTCATTATATTAGGACTTATGCCCTAATATGACACGGGTAGTGCCAATCGCAGTAGAGCTCTTTCTACGAGGATACTTGCCGTTCCAGCTTTGTGCATTTGAGCTACGCTGTTCATCTGACGGGCAGATTGTAGGAATCAAACCCACGTTGGGTTTGATTGCCACCTAGTACAATGATTTAAATAATTAATATTTGTATTTTTTGTGTCTAGTTGTTCAATATGTATTTAAATCTTATATTTGTGATTCCTCGGTTGTCTGATGTCTGTAACATGAGTGATATATGAGATGTTGTGAACATTTCTTTAATAATTTTATGAATTATTCATTCATCATGTCAGCTGTTGTATGTCCTCTGTTGGACATAGGCTTCCCCTAGAAAGAAGGATTTTTGCCTATAATTACGAGCGTGGTGGCAATTGCAGAACGTAGCTCTCTCGACGGGCTTAGCTATTTAGCTGTATATCCCATTTTGTCGGCTTCGGTACCTCAGTCGCCTCTTACGACACCTGTTACAAAGGAAGGTACTATCCTGCCCCACGCCTAAAGGATACCTAGATAAATACATTTTTTTATCTAGTAGTAAAAAGATTTCATATTCTATTAGCTATTTCTTGCGACTCCATTCGCATGGACTTCAATTTCTATATTACTAACAGTGCTCCACGGTTCCAACCGCGTAGTTTTCATTCCGTTAAAAATACAGGAATAAAATGTAGTACCTATATTTCACTTACTGATGAAAAGGAGTTATCCATTAATATAAGAATGATTGAAATCGGTCCAGTAGTTTTTGAGTTTTGTTCTATTTTAGATAGGAAGATTAATATAGCCTATTAACTAACTAACTTGTATCAATTCATAAACCACAAACTAGCAGAAATAACAGGAGACTAAATTTATTAATTTAACTCCAACAAGATTTAATTGAGACTGAGACACATAATGTTGCTGATTAGATATTGTGATTGAGCATGACCAAATATTGTGAGCCGATACAATATATAACAAAAAGTAAGTCGACAATATTCTATGTACTACCTATAATATAGTTTAAGACCACATTTGATGGAGGTCAACAACAAGAAAATAAAGTCCAAAGTTCATTCGTTCGCTCTTTCTACTGAATGATTCCAATGTCATCGTGCGATGCCGCTCGGAACATGAGACCGGTCAGCGCAATAATAACCGGCCCTTTGCCACAATCGCCCTCGGCGACGTCCGTGACAGTTTCCTAAGAAGTTACGAGATCAGAATGAGAATCACAAAATTGGCGCTTACATTATACATATGCGATGGTCACTCGCATACTTAATCGGCACAAATAATATATATATATGTATATATAGAATACGAAACATAATATAAGATATATTATAATATCCCGGGTTCGACACACGGCTTTTGGCGCACAAATGCGTGTCTAGGTTCGTCAGAATAATTAAATCGCCCGTCAAAATGATAGGTTATCTATGATATTTTGACACTAGGGTACAGTTACAGATAACACCTGCTACATCTAAAAGAATTTAATTTCATCGATAAATGCGATGTGGCTGTTTATTTGATGCCTGTTAAATAATAAATCAAGCAAACTGTACAAGTGGGTCACTTAATGATTTTCTTTAAAAATGTTTAAATTCGGTGACACTTAATTAAAAGTCATATATGAGATTTTTTTTAATCTTAAATATTATTCCTTAAAGAGATTAAATTATAACTACCTACCTACTACTACTATAAACCTATGTACATAATAAAAATAAGCAGTTACTTATTCATAAATGTAATAAATATTATTTAAATGTATCATTTACGTGCAAAAAGTAATTTATTGCTCCAAAATTCGATTAATCTCATTCTTTAATTTTATAGTAAGACAACGTCTGCAAATTACTTGCAAGCAATATCCAATTCAATAAACAGTCACGCCACGAACAGGAAAATTCATTTCAATTATAATAATATTTAATTACGAACAAATTGATTTTAAAACATAGATATTAAATAATAGAGCCTATTAATTTACATTTCAGTCAGTGAAGGTTATCTCAGATAAAGGTTATATTAAATATAATTATATAAAAGTAAGGCTAGATATGTTTTTTGGCATTATTTTGTACAAGATGAGTCCTGGGACTTTTTTGCGCATGATTAGTAATTCGAGTTGCCTATTTTTATTTCTAATCTCACTCGCGGTTTAGCTAGCAACGAAACAGCGTCACAGGTAAACAGTGAATATGCTAATTACACAAACTGTTATAATTTCGGAACGTGACTGAGTGAATTGATTGAAGAAGAGAACTGATTTTATAAAAAGACAAACGTTCGGTTTTGTCTGCATCTTGAACACAATACGATGAGAAGCAGATTTGCGAGTAGAACTTGGTAGGGGTTTGAGGTAAAAACAACACTTATCTTTATATTAGTTATGCACTCATATTTTGTACAAATATCTATGAATTATAATATGTGTTATTCTGATGCACAAGCATATTATTGAAAAGTTTCATCAAAAGCTTTTCTTTAGTTTCTGCATGAAAACATACATATCTTACAAACTTTCGCGTTTATAATATTAGCAGGATAGACCATTGAGTTTTGTCTCTTTTTGGCTGGAACCCTATTCATGGGATCTGGAGGTGGAAGTACTTGCTGAAGTATATCGGCTGGCGATCCAACATCGAGTAGATAGCGACAGACGACCTCCACTCGAAGAGATACGCGGGTGGCGAGATGCAAACCGCCAAGCTGTTATGGCTACTTGGACTTCCCGGGCGTCCCCAAGTGCAGGTCATCGCACTGTGGCGGCTTTCCAGCCAATCATTGTGGAGTGGACGGACAAACAGCACGGGGCCTTTCTTCCGACTGACTCAGATGCTTTCTGAGCAAGGCTACTTCGGAAGGTGTCTGTATTCGATCGCTAGGAGCGAGACTACTCCCGCCTGTCATCCGCCTGACCGCGGTCGGGAGATGAGATATACTGCGAGATGGTTGCCTCGCAGACAGCAGAAATTGTCAGAGAGGCAGACATACTCGCAGACCCGATACGCCACCCGCGAACAGGGTGGATGGGACAGTACCCTCTACCCGCGGTAGAGCCCCCCGCGAAGGGGTGATGTCCCAGTGTGTCTGGACATCGCCTAAGAGATGAGCCCGTACCGCTCCTTGCGGGCCGGCGCATGGGTGTTCTATCGATGAGTGCGTAGTATTTGTGACGGTTCACTTACAAAGTCCCGGAGTACAGCCCACGGAAGGTTATTTTAGTGTGGTGAGAGCCCCACATAACCCCACTACTTCCTCGTGCTGCGTGGTTTACAAAAAGTATTTTTTTTCTGCCTTACATATAAATACAGGGTATAATGCCGTGTGGTACCGGCAGAGTAGAATATGTACTACCTTCCCCTGAACCAGGTGTTGTAAGAGGTGACGTAGGTACGAGAACCGACAGATGGCGGTATATCCATCCAAAATATTGCAGCTCAAATGCGCAACACGCTTGCCCAGCGCGGAAATTATAGAAAACATTCCCCCTATCCTGGGAAGGTAAATGTCCAGCAGTAGACTTTCAATGGCTGGTATTAGAAAAAAACAAGGCGTGGTCTCTCCTTATTTTAGGCAGTATTTATTATATATTGGAAACCGAAGGCTTCTGGGTTGATTTACATTGGTCCACCGATGTAAATGAACCCAAAAGGTGTTCAGGCCTCTTCACCATTGTGAGATTTGGAGTTGAGGAGTTGATGCGGGTAGCAACGGTTCAAGTCAAGTACCTTGTAGGGAACTAATTATTGTAACGTGTGCATATATTATATCCCATTTTATTTTCTGTGTATAAACTTATCTTATGTTTAAATTTTTCTAGCAGCGCCCTGCAGTATCACCCGCGTTAAATTGTAGAACTTTCATACTAAATTGCACACGCTTTTTACCGCCTTATGGGATGATATACGAAGAAATATTTTACAAGTATTTTATGACTTTTAACGCAGAACCTTTATACTGAATTTTTTGCGCAGAATATCAAAAACAGAAAAGTTACATACTAACTTTACACCCCAGTCTTATTCCATAAGTTGTTGAATTTAAATTTTTTAAATTTTCAGTTTCTAACCCTGCCTTTATACGTCAGTCAATCTGTTTCTTCTTTTATATACATAGATATATAACTGTATATTTTCATGGGTTCTGTAGTTTAAAAGAATATCAGCCAGCCGTGTATTAGTTACTCTGAAATAGGTGTAAAAATAACGAGAACATACAAAAAGTTTAAATACATAATTATATAATTAAAACTATAGCTTTTTGTATATTTTTATTCAAAGTATCTACCAGCACATAATTTGTCCAATTTATATACAATATAATAAAGTAGTAGATAAGATAACATAGACCAAAAAATAACTTTTCAATTAGTTAAAGATAAAACTTACAAGCTTATTACTATTCTGTTTCAAAAGACGTTTCATTCTTTCTCCTGGAATTACCGTAACCCAAACCCTATTAAATAGAGATAAATTCAGTATAGTTAAACATAGAGAGATGTTTAATACAATATTGCGGGAACACAGCAATATGTGGGTCACTCCCTCAGGAATATTAAACACAACACACTCCCAAAGGTAGTTTGTAACCATTTTATTTCACCGCGCGCTCTTTCGAAATATTCGTATTTTCAAAATTGGTTTAATATTTGAACGCTGAAACCAATAAGGACGTAGTTATTGATTGCAAATGATGTTTGTTGTATACTATTATAATCTTTAAAGCAGAACTGAAGAAAATAAACGGTAGATATATTTATAGTTGGCGATTATATACAAAGGTGAAAATTATCCACATAATAATTAGTAGTATAATATAATTCCTGACTCCGGGTAAGTCGCTTAAAGCCCTTATGCTCCGGGCACCAGACAACAGAGGAATCACAAATATACTACTTAAATATATTTAACACCTAGAACAAACAGAAATATCAAGATATAAATATTTGTTCTGGGTGTTAATCGAACCCATGACCCTTGGCGCACCAGATAGGATCATTACCACCTGTGCCATCGGGCCCGTCATTGCTGCGCACGCTAAGCTGCAGCTTCGCGATGAGAACCCAGCCTGTCCAATCTCGTCCTGTTGCATTTGAGCTACCCTGTTTCAGTTGAATATACCGCCATCTGTCTGTCGGTTTCGGAACCTTAGTCACCTCTAAAGACACCTAGTACTGCGGGCGGTACTATTCTGCTCTGTCGGTACCCTACGCCGAACATTTTATTACCTTAAATATTGTAAGTATACTCTTATTGTATTGCACTTTATAAAATATATGAGTCAAGTAATTGAATTATTTGGCGGAATTTTCCCGTAATTGCTGGTAGGTACGATGCAGCTCAGGTTGGTTGGGTATACCACCATTGGACGATACCTGGTACAGAGGTAGATACTATTCTACTCTACTCTACCAGGATTTCATGGCAACGCGTACATTCTATTTGATGCATATCGTAAAAAATGTGTTGTGTGTTTCGTCGTGATAATATTGTAGTGAACTTAGAGGTCTTGGAACTCGATACTAAGAGGCGTAGTTTCAACAATATTGATAGAATCGTAAACAAAAAAAATATTCAACAAGTTTTTATTACATACGTATATACTATTTCTATTAGCTGTGGGGTTGTAGGAATAATGTGTAATGGAATTTAAGTACGAGTACTCCGCGAATACTGCGCTTCCATCTAAGAATTATAATTTATTGCAAACAATAAACATTGTACAATGATTTCGGCTCCTCTAACTACCTACTTAACGTTTTACATCGTCTACTTTTCCCTGCAGATACGAGTACTAAAACCTTTTTCAATTGTCTACCTAATAATAGTCTATTCGGGAGCTGAATTCTAGATTATGCTAATAAACTCTGATTTATACTGAAATTTCGCAGGCCCACGATATTTAGATTATCCTGATATGCTATGATCATAATTCATAATATAGATAATACCATACTCTAATAACCATTATTAATATGTTTCTTACAAACTAAATACCTAATTATAGGAACATCATGAGGATTTTAGTATCGGCAAAGTCGAAATTGATAATTTAGAATTACTTAATTGGATTTTCACCATACTCATTAACACTATGATTTGAGATTTGTCAAAGGGTAATTTGTATGTGTAAATATACAATTTTTATGCACGTCATATTGTTGCTTATCCGTGGGGTACCGGCAGAGCAGAATAGTACCTCCCCCTGTACTAGGTGTCGTAAGAGGTGATTAAGGTACCAGAACCGACAGATGGCGGTATATCTATGCAAAAAAGTCAGCTCAAATGTACAGGGCGGGGATAGGCAGCAGCTTCCCTGTCGCGAAAGCTGAGCTCTGCGATTGCCAACACGCTTGACCAGCGTGGCAATTATGGTCAACATATCTCCTTTTTTGGGGAGGCCTATGTCCAACAGTGGACTTTTAATGGCTTGTATGATGATTGTTGCCTATACGAGTTTGTACTTGTGATAGTTTAGTGATACCTTTGATGGGTTTGGTGACTGTTAGTAATCACGCGGGCTATGTGTTTTTTAACAACGTCTGTTATATGTATAAAAGACGTAGCAATTGTAATTAAACAACTTTATATACATATTATGGATGTATTTTACGAAATTTCTTATTAAACGTTTTTCTTATCGCAGCTGTTAATATTTTACAAGGGAAATATCCCGTTTAGATTTAATTAACCACGTGTCTTACAACAGCTTATGTAGCTTACAAAATGGACAAGCCAAATCATGTGTACCCACGCACGGTTACCGAGCAGGTTCACTGTGCCGTATTAATTGGATCCGGTTTGCATTTTACAGGCGATTTAAATAACCTAATGAGTTCATAATTTTCCTATTCAACGGACGCTCCCTCGTGATGGGCACGTTACTCGCTTTATTTCTCTATTACATTCTATAAAACTTTAATATGAAATACATTGTATGTTATTCACTTTAAACTAGCAACGCTGAGTTTTCCTTAATAATTGGGCAGTATAATGCGGCAAAATTATTTTTTATTGCAAACGGCGCGGTGAACAAACATGGCGATTTGGTAGTGTGATGATAATAAGTGTCAAATGTTATGGGTTCGATCTTTACTCAGGATAAATATTTATATGATAATTTTTTGTATTTGTTCCATATACGGTGTTATATATGTACTTAAGTAATGTATTTGTGAATCTTCTGTTGTCTGATGTCCGCAACACAAGTGTTTTAAATGACTTGTACATTAATTCGGGCATTGTATGAATTTATTATAAAGTTATAATTTATTCAGTGATGGTAATTTAAGACTTTGTCTTCCAGACCATCTTGTCTTTGATAAATCCACGAAAGACAAAAAATAGAGTGATAGGCAGTACTGACGTAGGGTCGTCTTTAGTCTGCCGACTCAGCGCCGACTGACTCCGCCCAAACTAGCTTTAAGTAGACGACATGAGGTTGGCAGGACGTTCCCGATTTTTAGAATTAAATTGAATGTCCTGTTCAGAGGGTAGAGAGGCTATGTCCATTTATTCGACAGTGCAGCAGTCAACTGACCGGCTAAACTAATTATATTAAAACTCGACTCTTTTAATGTGTTTATGACTACAAACAAGCGTATTTTTATATTTCCGCTCTGAAAAATAATTAACGTATTGTAATTGTGTAACAATAATCATAAAAAGTACTGATAACTGATACTACATGATAAAGTACTGACAATTACTGATATTTTTTATTGGCATATTACATACATATTGGCAGAGTAGAATAATACCTCCCATTGCACCAGGTGTCGTAAGAGGTGGCGATTAGGGTACCAGAACCGACAGATGGCGGGATATCCATCCGAAACAGCTGCACAGCTCATGTCGTTTTATGTAAGGTTTATTTGTTAGTAAAAAACCTTGTTAATGAATAATAGGCTGATGCCGTTTCTAAGTGTGTTTAAGCTGTTTTCTAAGGTCATTGAGAATTTTCATGAGTGTAAGCTTTGTGACTTTTGAAACTCCCAGCCGGTTTCCGGAAAGGCAACAATCTTACAGACCACACCATTTTCAATATCTAAGCACAGTACTTAAAGGCCACAATTGAGCAAATTTCTCACAGGTGTGTCTTGTACCCCACTCAAGTATCAGCTAAGAACTCATTCCTGGATGTTGTCGATTCATTGGTTAGACGAGCCAGGACAATAGTCCAGATGTCCTGCTTCAAGAATGAAATCAATCGTCGAATCCAAATCGGTTAAGCTTCGGAAAACTACGAAACATATTTTAGATGGAGGCCGTTACAAATGGTTCTGTTGGAAATCACTCTGGGAGGGCTATTGGGAGTAGACGACCGACGGCTGATATAAGAATAATGATGATGAATATGATGTTACAGCTTAATATGGCATAATAATATAAGTTCTATATTCGTATATATATATATATTAATATATATATATATTAGTAGAATAGTATATATACATTAGACTTGGTCGACAAATAATCATACAGTTCACGTGATAGTAAGCGTTACTGCAGCCTATAGACGCCTTTAATATCCAACCTTGTGACTTGAAGATATAATGCCACATTACCTAGTAAATTCACTGCCTCTCTCACCCTTCAGACCGGTGAAAGTGAGGTAACAATGCAGGCGACCTCTTGTATGAGGTCTACCACACGTAAAATAATTACTGACTTCATATCTATAAAACAGTTATAAAAATAAGTATAATTAGGCGTTGTTGATGTATTAGTAGTAACTTGAACCTTTATTAAACAAATAGGCTACGAGAAAAACTGAAAAGAAAATGCAACATTGAACAGCAGTAATCAGACAGAGTCGTTTGGAAGCACCGAGCAAGTCACCCGAGGTGTGCACCATAAGAAGTGGTACGTGATCCGAACGCCGACTAACCAGCCGAGTGCTGTAAGAACTACGTGAAACGACGAACTATTCATCTCAATTTTTTCTGTTACATCAGAACGATGAGGATAATTTAAGTTGAAAGAGCTATTGTTTCGTTTGAGTACGTTTTATATTATTACCATGATAAATTACTTTACTAGCCTTTAATAATTTTTTAGCCTTCGATAATAAATTTTTCGTTGCAAATTTTAAAACTACGTAAAAAATGTATAACATATTTTGCGAGTAATATTTTATTTAAACATCAAAACCTATAAATTATTTAAAAAAGGAAAATTACATAATCGGTTTATCTTGCGGTTATATATGCACAACAATTATGGCCAATGTCAATGTTACCATTAATTCTATCGATTAGCTGGTAGCTAGCTGGCTGGAGTACAGGTACACACATTAAGGTTTTGGGAACAACCTCTTCTTATGTCAATTCTAGAGTTGGTGAAATTGTTATGAGATAAACATATGATGTAATTTTTATAACATTTCCCTTTTTGCTTGAGCTTTGAAAATTCCATGAAATAATTTAACATTTAACAATAGTAGCCGCAGTTCATTGTATTAGATCTGGGCTACTTATCTTTATCAAGCTGCGGACCGCCCAAGAGAATAACTTGGCGCAAAGTTACCCCGACGGCTCCGCAAACTTCGCATCGCAGTGCTAAGTTTGTTTGTATGCATTTGCAGCAAAGGAATATTAAATAATATGGAATTTTGTTAATCAATTAACGTTGACAGCGTACTGACATATAGATTAAGATAGGTTGGGATTTTGGTAAAAATAAACTTTTCTGATATAAATACAACTAACTGTATGAACGAACTTTACTTTGATACAAATTACTACTAAACTTTCATATAAATTGATACTGAATTTGGTATTAAAAAGAGGACAGCACAGAACTATGAGATACTTAACGGGTGTAGATGTTAACATCCTAAGAACAAAGTCCCCACCGGACGAGAGCAAAGTAAAGAAATGGAAGCTAGAGTAGATTAGCTTTGCTATATAATTTAAATGAATACTTGCTTTATTGGCAATATAAATATTTTTCCTAAACTAAATAATTGATCGCGATAGCAGCGCGGTCATTGCGGTAGGCCATCTCATTAACTAATTTCAAGGTAAAATATAAATATTTAAGTTAAGGGAAGACGTGCTTCACTTGTGCGTTAGCACAAAGTTAATATAAATAATAAAATTATAAATATTCTTAAATTTCCAAGCCTGAAAATTACAATTTACTTCTGCAAGTAAATTGTAATTACTAGGATATCACACTTGACTTCAGAGTTCCATCCTGGGGGAAGATCAGACCATTTGTTATTTGTGGTGTAAAACACAATTTCTTATGTATGCAACTATGCATATGCCGATTATATAGGAAATCAGCTAACTCGACACATGTCCCGCCTTAACTATACTTATATGTCAATCATGCAAATAATATGGCGACTACAAACTGAGGTATAAACTAGCACAGTAAGCAAAAATTTAATCAAATCGGTTCCGTACTTTATTAACAAGGTCATCCCGGACAAACTCTGTGACACATTTTTTTATATATTAAGATATACTATATAAAACAAATCCGTCTGGTTTGTCCGATTAGTCTCTGTAATACGAGTAGCAATCCGAAGTAGACGGGACTTTCCCTATTAGGTAGCTAGCATAAATAAATGTAAATAACAATGACTCGTGATATCCTGAACTACCGTGCCTTAAAGTACCGGCAGAGTAGAATAGTAGGTACTAAGAGGCGACTAAGGTACCAGCACCGAGAGATGGCGGTATATCCATGCAAAACAGAGTAGCTCAATTGCACTTGGTCCTCACATGGTGGGGATGGGCAGCACCAGCCCCATTGCGAAAGCTACGCTCTGCGATTACCTAGATGCTTGTCCAGCGCGGCAATAATGAGCAAAACTCTCCCTTAGGTACGCCTATGTCTGTACTTCCAATGGCTGTAACAATATAATAAATTCGAGAACCTAAAAATGTTACAGAACCATGTAAATTGACTGTATATATTTAAACAAGGTGAAGATGAAAAGAAGGGTCGAACACGATTCTTTATCTGTGTCCGTCTAGCCTGCGTACTACAGGTACTGCACATATTATTCGCTACAAACCAGGACAATGAGAGTGTACCAATGTCGTGATAAGCCATTTTGAAAAACACCAGTATATTTACTCATTACGGAGTGTTAATAAATGTTTTATCTATACCATTATCATAATGATATATGTATATGTATGTAACAAATAAACTCACAAGCCTCATAACATAATGCTTTGTGCTTAATGCATTTTGTGTGACTAAAATCTTATTCGTGTTTTTATATAAAAAAATAGAGATCCCTAAAATGAAAATTATAAACGGGATGTGCATATATTAGTTGTGAGGTACCGGCAGAGTAGAATAGTACCTCCTCCTGTACCAGGTGTTGTAAGAGGCGACTAAGGTACCAAAACCGACAGCTGGCGGTATATCCATGCAAAAAAGTCAGCTCAAATGTAGGGCGCGGATGTGCATCCCCGTCGCGCTCTGCGATGGTCAGCATGCTGGCCCAGCGCGGAAGTTATGGGAAACATAGCCCCGTTCTTGGGGAGGCCTATGTCCAACAGTGGACTTTTAATGGCTGGTATGATGATGATGATATATTAACGTTTGTAACAAATAAAACTTTTCCACGAATAGCTAGTAATATAAGTTATTATTTTTCCTTTTTAAGATATAATTTGTATAAACTCATTTAAATCTATTTATAGAAGACCCACGTGAGTACCTTACTTGTCCCTAATATTGCAAAGTGGAAATTAGTTAGATTAGCGAAGCAAACATTTTAAGATATTTTTATAGAGCACCACAGATTCTACTAAAAATGCTACTAACAAGTTAACCTAGTCTCATTAAAGTTTTAGAACTTGATGCGCTACTGGTTTTTTAAAATTACATGTTATGGATGTGAAGGAGATAGAGTCGGTGTCAGGGTAACCCAATGCCGCCAAAGCTGAGCTGCGGCTGCGTACTCCAAAATATCAAGAGTAACTCCAAAATGACGCCGCGCAATAAAGCAATCTCAGTCCGGCTCTAACTAAGAACCTGCAACTTCGGATAGAATAAAGAACAGCGTCAACGCTGACAGAATTACTTGGAGCAATCGTTTACAGCAAACAATATAAAATATAATAATAATTACCTTATATAAATAACTGACTTAAATTAATTTCGGATGGTAATAAATTAAACAATATATTTTAATTACGTTTATATAAAAGTAATTACTAATGCGTTTAATCAAGTTTAAGCTAGGTATATAAAAGAACCAGTTTTTCTCTTTAAAAAAATGAAATCAAAGACGTAGAGATTTTAATAGCGTTTATTTTATTTCAAAAATAATAAATCCTCTATATATTTAATTGAGAAATTGTTATAGTCGGTTATATTCATTTATTAAGGAGGGAAACCGGGCCTTTAATTTTGTTTGGGGTTGTATTGGTTTTCCATTACGAAAGGTTGGGGCTTGAAAATGATAATTGTAGCTATGCATTATTAATAGCTAATTGTATGATAAGATTTGATCCATAGCCAATAAAACCTTCACGATTCAAGGTATATGGCTTTCAAAAATTAATAAATAATTAATATTATCTAATATTTACTTGTCTACTGTCTATTTCCATAGACTACCAAAAAATTTAGATATATTTTCGTCGATATTTCGTTTATTTTGCCGTTAAGAGTGAAAAAGTTGTTTGTTTTGTTGTTGTTTACTGAAACTTTATCTTACCTTATTTTGCCGCTAAGAGTAGAAAATGTAAAGGTAAGATAAAGTTATAGAACAAGTTTGAAGCCAAAAAAAATAATTATTTATAGTTGACGACAAATTAAGTACTTCCACTGAAACGTAAGTAGAAAATCGTGTAGGAATCGTGAATCAGTAAGCTGTTAGTCGTATTGAGATCTTTTAAATGTAAAATGGTAATCATTTCATATTTGTTGCTTAAAAATAAGAAGAAGCTGCATTCGAAAACTATTAATTCATTAATTCACAATTTTGCTTAATATATGCAAATCAATAAGAACACCAAAGCGATCCACTTCCTTGCCTTTCTATTCTACAAACTCTTAGTAACGATTGCACTTAGGTTGTCTTATTATCTTTCTTAATAGCTTGGTTACAATGAAGCCTGTAAATTAAACGTAATTAAACGGCTTTGTGCTTTAATTATAGATTAATTTTATAAATATCACACATAGGTATCACACCTTTGCCATGTAGATAATTTATTATACTCATAATAAAAAAAATCACACAACATCTCATACTTTTTAACGCTCGAAGCAATTGTCTTACAAACATCAGAAAAAGTCATCGAACCTTTGGTATACCTAACAAAAATAACAATATAACCACGTCAAGCTATATTTATAAAATTATAGTAGTTGTATTATTTCTATTGTAAAGTGTTAGTGCCGGATAAATTTATAATTTTTCGTGCTATAACATTGGAAGTGCAAATAAATATGGAAATCGGTTGGGCAGTTCAGGCGTGAACTAACAAACATATAAACTCAAAACCACAATAATAATATTACTGAGGATAGGAACAGTGTAGATAATAGAAATTCATTAGCGGTTCCTTTGTTAGGATTCTACACACACGTCAATGATCCATTAAATCTAAGTCCATTAGGACTGAGACATCTAAACAGAATTGCTAATACCTTAGCATGAAGAATGAATCAAATATATGCTACTTACATTACTATACATAAGCTAGTGTTATAGTACTTTTAATATAATAAATTCATATTTTAAACTAGCGTCCCTAGACTTCGGCCTGACTTCGTCCGTTATATAGCGAATTTATATTTCGTTGATACCGTTATTTTGAGATAAAATCCCGTTTTAAGATCTCTAACATAACTGTGAACTACCTATTGCATGCATACAGGCGTAAACCAACATTTATTTGTTTTTATACTCGTCCCGATCCATACAACCATAGCCACGTTAATTGAAAGCACAACAAAAAAGGAATTACACAATTTAGCGCAATCGTTCTAGATTATCGACGAATTATGTTTTATTTGTATATATTTGTTAAATTATTCACACAACATCTTATACTCTCACTTGATTCCGTGGTAAGTCGCTTAAAGCACTTGTGTTACGGAAATTAGACAACAGAGGAGTCACAAATATAATACTTAAATACACATACCCAAATATTTGTCCTGTTCTGTCGGTTCTAGTACCTCCTTCTCACCTCTTACAAAATCTGGCACGGGTGACGTACTATTCTAACTGTACCGCACGACAAATCTCCTTAGGTTGACAATTCTTTCTTTCTCTTTTTCTCTTTCTTTCATCCACCAGCACTCCACTAACTTTGCTTTCTGTTAACTTCAACTGCCTTTCTCCTTTTACAACGGTGTATAGTTTAGCAAGAAATAAATGGAAAAGAGTGTTAAACGATCTTTGTAACTGGTCTAATCTCTGATATAAAACTACTTACTCTACGCCGGTAGGGGTTCCATTACACATAAATTACACTAAATATTTAGTGTTAATGAAACCTTTATCACCACCAGTTTTTCTTGCAGGTTCCTTACTGGTAGCTCGTGTAATGAACCTGCATTAAACTTACTTGTAAGACCCATCTGGCGACTCTTACCATCCCGTGGCGTCATCAGGGTCATTAGTATTATGAAAACAATGTAACATATACTACTTCACTTTTCTTGATTGAAATTGTTTTATTTATTAATTTTGATGATTCGAAAGTGCTGTGGGTTGTGAGACAAGTTTTAGTGCCGTATTTCGGGAGCAAGCACTTTGCGTACAGCTGAATACCCATCTATCTCTATATATCTTTTTACCGCATTAAAATGCGGTTCATATATTTTTATTTATTTAAGCCAAAAATGTGGTTTAATGCAAATTATAACATTTTGTAATAAGTTATATATTAATTTGTTTATAATATTTACATAAACAACAAACACAATTTATATTCGCAATCTTTTCAATTAATGTACATAAACTTCATCGGTGCGTATTTCACGCTATTACGGTAATCTGATTTGCCTTGGAACTGCAAAAAGCATCCATTATCATAAACCTTCTCTTGTGTAATATTCCAAATTAACCAGGATTTGCTTAAAATGCTTATATTATTAATAAAATAGTATCCTTAATGTCTTTCAGCCGACATAATTCTGTACCCTTATACTTAACAATTATCTAAATTCAGCGAATTTAAACATAATAATTTATTACTTTAAACCTTTGTAAATCACTTTGTACGTTAATGAAAATAATATAAAATACAGTGGACCCCCGGTAGTCCGTCCAAACATTTTACAGGGCAGTGTCGAAGTATCCAATTCTTCGGATTATACTGAAGTAAGTTCGGATTATACGGAAGACTGTCTAAGACCTCCTATAGTCCGGATTTTTTACAAAAGAGTAACTTGTAATCCGACAAATTACAGATCCAATGATAAGATTCCTTACACATATTATATATACATATGTACATATATATACTCTGAAGTACAAATCATACTTGTATGTTAAATTTAGTAAATTAAACAACAATAGAGAGCTTTCGTTTTATTATAAAATTAACGTCATTAATGCTATAGAACTTACAAAAAACATGCAATAACTTTACGTTAAGAAATAATTGTGTACAAACAAATGAACATATTAAAATAATCAAAAACTATGATTCAATTAATTTAAGAAGCATTCAGATATTCATCAATTTTTTTTGTTTAACATTGTTGAAAAGCGAGATTAAGGCTTTGTCCCTCAGTCTTCTCAAAAGTAGAAGTACGTTGTAGGATGCACCATTTTCTTCAGCCCATTGTAAACCCAGCTCAAAGGCATAAATTGCATCTTGTACTTTCACTTGCGGAGTAGTTGCTATCACTTCGTCGTCATCTTCCTGATTTATTGTTGTATAACTAGAAATCTCTTTTATAATCTCTTCGTCAGACATTTCATAAAAAATATTTTCCTCTTTATCCATTCCACGGCACCAGGTTTCCAAATCTTCCGGACGTATTTGTGTTTCAGCAGCAATTTGCTCTATTACTCCCGAAGGTACACTGACTTGTGGATCGTTGGTAGGAGTGGCGACTATATCTGGCCATAAATTTTATTAACCGCAATATATTTATATAATCAAGTTATACTAGCAAAAAAACGATGTTTAACAATTCTTAGACACAGCTTGTCTAGTTAATTTTAGTTCTCTCCACAGTATTTTCTTATTGCATATACTACGGGGTAACGCTACTAATTGATATTTCCCGTCAGAATTTTAGTCTTACCAATAAAGGTACATGGGGGGTATTATATTCAGGTACCTAAGTAGTTTCTTCGACACCTGGTACAGTTGGTGGTGTACGGGATGTGGATGGGCAGCAGCATTCCCTTTAGATGCGTTCTGCGATACCATTCGACTCTACCGGTACCTCACTAATAACTGCTGCTTGCTTGCTTTAGCCTTCTAAACTATTTATATATTCATTATAACAGTCATTAACCATTCCAATTATTAGAAGTTCCATGTCTAGGAATATGGTTATTGATCAAACTCTTTCCTTTTTGGGCTTGCTGGCGGTAAAAAGTATGGATACTGCTTGGATTTACATAATCGGTTTAAAATTTTATTTTAAAACATTGAAGTGTCAGTAAGCGCTCGTGCATGAAAACAGAATGCTTCCAAGGCTCCATACGACGTCCTGTAAATTATCTGTCTACTCGGACATAAGTTGGTTTGTGTAAATAAAGGATATAAGAACATTTCGTTTTCATGTCATGAATAAAATGTGGTTTATTTGTTATATATTTATTTATCTATAATAAAAATAGAATACAGGTAGATGTATTCTATTTTTATTATAGAAATCAATAACGAGCATTACGTAAGTCTATCTTTCAAAGTATTTAAGTGATAAGTAAAATATTTGGTTTTAATAGAAATTAACGGTTAAATACTATTATAAATAATATGATGCGAAGGTTTATCTGTTAGTCTATTCTCACGGTAAACAAGATTGTATATATTCTTTTATTAGCATTCCACTGGCGACTGTGTTTAAGACAATTTTTATATCGCGTCTTTGGAAACCTGTTCGGGTAGTAGAATAAATTCTATAAAAATCTGTCCGTCGTTTCAGCCGTGAAAGTGCACGAAAGACAAAATCGCAGTTTTACAATGTTATTGTTTACAAGGAAACTTCTGGAACTACATATAGTGATACCACTTCTCTTGTATTTTTTTACGTCGTCTTTTTGCCACGAAAACTATACGAAGTTCACCAAATACTTCCAAATAAAATGTACACATTCATATGGGAATTCACCAGTGTGTATTGAATAGTGATTTATTTTTCTATTTGTGAGGTTTTTGCAATTACAGTACCGCAGCTGAAATCGATGTTTTACTTACACATCTCAAGTATATTTCCTCGGGGACAGAGGTTGACTTTCTTGGTGATATTACGGTGCTCACGTTCAATTTGGTCGTCGCAAATATGTAGGTTTTGCTGGTAAGTACATTCCATTTTAATGCTATCAAACAGCAGTGTTCGCATTGCTGTGTTCCCGTTTAAAGAGAGAGAGTGTGAAATTTCTGTGTAATGTCACATCATATTTTCAAGTTACAAGGTCAGCAATGCGCTAGTGATCCTTTTGATAATACGAGCGTCTATTAGCTGCGGTGACGCTTACTATCGCGGTCCGCATGCTTTTGTACTTATTAATATAAAAAATATTGCGTAAAGTGTTCCTAAGGCCACCTGATTACGTTAATATTACATAATCCTACTATTGGTCGGATCTTACTTCGGATTGTACAATGATCGCAGTCGACATGAATGAACAATCATCTTCATATTTCAGCCAATTCATAGGGAACATTAATTAATTATACACCTAAACCTTCCTAATGAATCATTCCGTCCATTAGTGAAAACCGTATGGAAATCAGTCTAGTATTTGTTGAGTTAATTGCGAGCATACTAATGGACAGACATTATTGCATATGTATTACTTTCATATAATCATTTTTCATCCTCATAAATATTACACAAATATTATAAAGAGGTGAGATTTGATAATTGGTTTAATTAAACTGAAATACTGTTAAACTAGTTTTAATAATTCTTTCACCATTGGAAAGTTATATCCTCACCGAGGTCAAATAATATTAAATAAAATCCTATTGTTCTCTACTTCAAAATAATCCCTACCTAAAATTGATAAACTGGATTCGTATTTTCGTACGAATGTTAGATCAATAAAAAAAACTCTTTAATTAACGGTAAGTTCATTAATGAGTAAGATTTTATTTTTATATTCTTACGAAAAAGAGACCTGCAGTAAGAGAATTAAGACCACGGCTTCAGTACATAGGTCCAGTGACGATTAATTTTAAAATTAATTGGGTCACTATTCCCTATACCGTTGCAATTTTTGGTCAACTTCAACGGACACGTGGCAAGTGATTTGGTTTCTGCTCTATGTAGTCCTCGTGCTGATATTTGACATATCTGAGTTTCGTCTCGTGAGCTCGTTCTATCGTGAGCTTTATTTAACATATTCAGTGTATTTCATTAACAGAGAGCGAAACTTCGTCTGGGTATATAGTATAATTTATACAATATTGATCCAATTATATAGTTGAAATTTAATTTCAACTTATTCCCATCTGTAGATCAAAAGACTACAGTCTCCCTGCCTTGACAGCGTGTCCTCTCCGCTATGAACTCGCAAAGTCGTTCCGAAACCATTTCCTTACAATTGTACTTTCTTTGGTAAATGTTTCTTTTTCGGTTTACTCTATCTTCCTTTAAGCTTCTTAGTTTTTTTAATCAAGAAGCTTAAATTCAATTCGTTGACATGCAAATAAGTTTTATTCTCGTCAAATAGTACTTATATAATAATTTCTTTTATAGATATTCATTCTTCTTCAGATATTATCTCGCTAGTTATTAATATATAGTTATGGTCATTGATTTATAACAAAAGTAAACACAATATAATTTTAAAAGTGTCTTATTTAGTTCACTACTCATAATAAATCTTTTTCAGCATCAAACAAATGGAAAAAGTAAAAATATAAAATTTAAATATACCGCATTTAAAAACCTTATGTACTTGCAAGCAACTTATTTATATGTTCTATAGAATTCACAATCAAAAATGTACTAGCATTTTATTTTTTTATTTATATTTACATAAAGAATTGATGATGGATAGAACAATATAATTCTCTTTAATCACTATAGTGTGTTTAGTATTTCAGTAACTGATATGTTAGAGAATACTCGTGTTAGTTGGACACAATTGACGTCACTCGGTCAACGCTATCGGGAAATATTTACCTTTTGTTCATGAGGGAAATCACTGTGTGTCCATTGAATGTGTGTATTTTTAGTGGTAACAATTGTGAAACAAATGTTGAAAAATTATATATCTTGTTATAATTACGTACAATGCTTATAGAAGCTTTGTACATAATTATGACAATAGAAGTCTAGTATATACTAGCAGTGTTATCTGAGGCGACTAAAACCATAAATGGACCTTTTCTCCGCTGCGACTCTGGGTGAGTCATAGTATCCATTTAAATAAGACAATCGTTTGCTTGCTTGAACACTTTTAGCTAATAAGATATAGAGTTACATACATACATATATCACGCCCGTGTCCCATCGGGGTCGGCCGATACTATAGATCTCCACTTGTTACGATCTTAACATTCCTCTCTCGCTTCCCTTAGATTTCATATATTAGTCCTTTTATACACGCTCGTTTATTCCTGCTACTGCTGACCTGGCCCTTCTTTAATACCTCTTCTACCTGTTTAAGATATGTTGGGCATGATATTATGGGCGTCCTATTTTTCTCCACTCTTCCATTTACTTCCGATATAGTATTAAGAACATTTATCCAAAAGTTTGGATAAGTGTTTTTACTATATGTTATACCCGTGGCTAGTACCTTCAAGCACGTGAGGTTTGGGTATTAAATAACATAGGAATAACATAATACTTAAAAGCTCGTACATATTTAACATCTATTATCTCTATGCTGAATTTGACTACTGGTGCCTTGAAAGGAATAAAATTATAATAGTTTAAAATTATTCACCCAAGCGCACCGAACTGGTGTTTATTTAGGTTTAGGAATATTTTTAATGCATTTCAAATAGGGTGCGTTTCGAGGATTATTTTTGTCTTTCAAATTGCAATTCAAAAATGCCAGGAATACGTGAACGTACGGAGGGTGCCAGGAATACGTGAACGGATGTGAAATTTCTTTTTTCTCATCATCAATAATACGCATATTGGGTTTGAGAAGGTGCTATAAAAAGGCAATATTTGAGTAAAAAATGTCAAATAATATTATAAGGTAAATAACTATTTTTACCAATGGTTAAATTAGTATTACCTATGGTTATTATTAAATGGTATTGGTTATTAATTGTTTTCGGCAATTTAAATTTGAATTTCTAGGGCATATTTGGATTAATTAACTATAACTTAGTAAAGATGATACCGCTATAATGATACCATTAAATTCCATTATGTCTGTCAAAAAAATAAAATGGAAGTAATGTAAAACTAAACAGCTTATTATTTAAATAATACAGCTATTGATTATCGTTCACAGAGTTTATATCTTAATCTGTAAACTAAAAAAAGTTTACAGTTTATCGCCCAAATACAGTAAAATAGAATAATAAACCTTTAATATTTCCAAGTAACAATAAGGTATACTAAAAATTACAACATTATGCGACAACGCCTTGTATTACCTATTTCCCATTTTCATACACTACCGAACAAGTAACCTACCAATAGCTTCTACAATAGGCCGACCGGGGTGTTGATGTATTGTTACAATTAATGTTTTTGCCAGGCTATAAAAAAGAAGGGCCGACGTAGAATAAAACCTTTCTCTACAACCGATACTGTAAGAGGTGATTGAGGTATCAGTCATCATCATCATAGCAGCTGTAAAATGACCACTAATGGACATATACTTTCCCCAAAAAGGGCGAATTAGCACATAATTACCGCGCTAGGCAAGCATGGTGGCAATTGCAGAGCGTAACTTCGCGACGGGAATGCTGCTGCTCATTCCCGCTCTGTTGAATTTGAGCTTCACTGGTTTGGATGGGTATACCGCTATCTGTCAGTTCAGGTACCTTAGTCGCCTTTTGCGACACCTGGTAAAGGTGGAAGTATTACTATACTGCCGGATCCATTCGTCATATAGATATATATCCAATCGAAACAGTCATTTGCCCAGGACGAGGATGGGCAGCAATATCCATGTCACGACTCTCTCTTTTCTTTTGTTCTGGCAATTAATACAACATCTGCTCAGCGTATTAATTTCTCATTTATATTTTATTTATATTAGGCACACAAATTATAAGAACTTTGGCAAGCTGTGGCCTTAAAAAGATCAAGGGCCAAACTAGCAAGCACTTCATTTTAGAACTTTATTTTCCAAATAATTAATGAAATAATTGAAAATAAAAAAAAGAAACTCACACCAAAATTGAACTCAAAAGAATAGTACAGATGGTCACTGCGACTTAGCGATGATCCGTGAATGAAAGACAAGAGTTAAACTCATGACACATTTTGAATAGCCCCATTTCTTTTCTTTTCTCACAACATCTCAAACATTGACTTGATTCCGTGTTTAGCCGTTTAAAGCACTTGTGGTACAAACACCAGGCTACAGAGGAATCACAAATATACTACTTAAATAACTTTAACACCCAGACACGGAACAAATACAAATATCTTCATATAAATATTTGCTCTGCGTGGGAATCAAACCCACAAAGATGTTGTTTTGCATGTCGAAATTAAATTATGGGGAAAAAATCTCTTTACGGTACTGTAGTCGGTTCAACCGCCTTATAACGAAATCAGGTCAATGTATGAGATGTTGTGTGACTGCATTTTTATGTCACATTACCAAGTAATTATACTGCTTCCATCAGCCTTCAAACCGGACAACAATGACCACAGCAATGCGATCACTGCTATTTGTCCGTAGAAAAAGTGAGATCACTTTGAATAGATCAATTAGGTACCAATTCAGCGGGCATTTGTATCTCATGTGAAGATAACTATGAGTTTACATGAATAGACTCGACACAACATTTCGTGCAATCGTCTAGTAATAATTTATAAGTGATTAGCGTGGCTGCTCGCGGATTGTACGCCGCAGTCATGCACCGGTTTATTTCATTAAACAATCATTGCATATTTGCCGATTAATAAAGCCACAGCACTAAATCCTTAATACCAATACAATATGAGTATCTACCAATTACGGAATACACAAATTAGGCCTATTCACATAATCTTGCATTGATTCCACTAATAACTATTGATTGTTTTGTTTTTTGTAGATCGTGTTATTTCAGTTGATCGAGCCTGACTTACGTTATTTGATGTTGACGTTTACCACAATATTTAGCTTCCATTATATTGAAATAGTAGATCATTGTTGGCAGTTTGGCTAAATGTCAGGCATATTATAAACTAAAATGAATTAAGCGATTTGTATACATTACTTATAATACAAGAAGTTTACTTGGTAAAATCATCGTCAAAATGTCAGCCGTTGAACGGGGGGGAGAAGGGGATTGTGGGGAGAAAGGGAGAATTTTGAATTGGATCGCCACCACGCCTAGTGGCAATCGCAGAGCGACAGATTCGCAATAATGTTTACCAACTTTCTGTGCATTTGAGCTACGCTATTTTGGATGGATATACCGCTGTCTGTCGGCTCAGGAACCTCGGCCGCCTTTTACTATACCTAGTACAGTGAAAACTCGAGAATGATAATAATAAATGTATTCGATATAATGTAGCATCATCTATCAGTAAATATACGATATAAAGATAACTTATCGCAAAAATTAACTTATATTCTAAATCATTGTAGTGAAAAATGAATTATTCCTATAGTGTTATTATTTTATTTAGTCAAACTTGATAACATTGGTTTGTAAAAAGGCAAACGTATACGTAAATACAGGTAATATTTCGCAATGTTTTCTTTTGTCGAATTTTGTCAGAGCTTTGTTCCGTTATTCGCTATGCACACACTTTTGGCTTCTGTCCATGAAAAAAAAAAATCGAGCAGAACTGTATTTCAAAGCTGTCCTGAATATCTTCTTCCATGTAGCTTTTAGTTCGTTCGTGTAAAATGCGTAACATTTAAAATGTTATATTCGAATATTGATATCATATAGGCTTAGATAAAGCAAGTCGTAACAACAAACTGAAACTGTACACTGTAGACTAGTAATTTTCCTCCTCTGTAACTGATGTCGTAAGTAGCGATTAAGTTATCAGAACCGACAGATGGCAGTATATCACGCTGCTCAGCCCGCTAATGTGGACAATAATGTCTTATATTTTTAATTACTGAAATAATTTAGAAATCACATTTCTATAATTTTTTAAGACACAATATAGGTTATGTTAAACTAGCTAACCCGACAAAAGTTACCTGTCTTGGGATATAATCTACAAGTTGAATCAAAATGTACGCTATGTAATAAAAAAAGTATTAAAATCTGTTCAAAGTTCTTCGCAGACACACACTATGACACGTAATTTTTGTATATACATATAATTGATATAGATATGCGATTGATATATCTATATATTCACATATATATATATATACATATATATATATATAT